>JAODAL010012384.1:0-95657 GCA_025379985.1 Phyllomedusa bahiana
AAGGGGGATTGGAACCACATCGTAATAGTGGAGTCCACTGCAGGGAGGTCGATGCCTTTTCTCTTTCAGCAGGATTAGAGGAGTAGAGGACTTTCAGTGCAAAAACAAAGGGTTAAAATGGATACCCAAAAAAAACCCTTTGGGCACGTCCAGAATCAATGCAGGACATCCAATGATTAATGAATAATCTTTTATTAGGTAAAATGGAAGATGTGTTTCTCGTGTCAACACTTCATCAGGTTCCAAACAACAGTGGGGTAAAACGCCAGGATAAATATCCTAAAAAGCTGCCAAATATGCCCGTGGATTTGTGCAATAGTGTGAGTGTCTCAAATTTAAAACGCAAATTCAATATTTAATCATTAAAATACATTTTTATACATTTAAAAGTTATTCTGGAGTATTTGAAAAAAAAAAAACCAAAAAAATATATGTACACGTGCTGGTTTTTGGCCCCCAGAGGAGTTTGACAAGTCATTTTATGGATCATGCCTGGGGTCTGAATAAAATTTATGGACCTGGTTTGGAATCTAATGATTTTAAAAGTTGGTTAAAAATTTAATTTTAGGGGTTTTGATTTGAATTAATTTTGGGTTTGGGTTGAATGGGGGGTGATCATAATTTTTTTTATAAGAAATAATAATTAATCCTGATGTAAAAAGTTCTATAAAGTTTGCAAAACAACATCTTTACTGTTGTCAATTGGCCTTAATAGGAGCATAGAACCAAGTAATTGGCCTTTTACATAAACTACTTAAATACTTTTGTTCTATAAAATTGTTCTCAACGCTGAAAGCTTCAGAGCTGGAATCATTTAAGCTTTCCTTGCTGGCTTTGTTTCTCCACAGAACTGTATCTGCTGAATTGCATTATGTGTTTATACAGGTGCTTTATGTGATGTATGGAAAACAAACTGTTTAGCAGCATTATAGAAATTTGGGTTTAAATTTTTGGGAAATTTTTTTTTGCTACAGGTAGGCCCCCAAAAGTTGAAAACCTTGTAGCCACAGCAAATTCCAAAAAAATTTGGCAGGGGTGTAACTAGAATTCATAGGGCCCCTTAACAAAATGAGGTTAGACCCCTAATATCTAATGATAGGAAACAGAAACAGCAACATAAGTAGCAATAATTAATGGTATAAATAATACTGCCATATATGAGAGAATCAACACAATACTGCTAGACAGCAGAAAGCCACAAACTTCTTATTCCCTGTAAAAAGGTACAATGTTCTGGCAGGTAAGTGGGCTCCCTTGATTTTTGGGCCCCTTAGCGGATTTTTTGGGGCTTTGGGTTTCCACCTATGCACAGGGAGAATTTTCGCTTTTTACTGCAGCAATTCTAGGGGTGTATCCCACCAATTCCAGTTCCTCAATGGCTATGTTAGGTAACAAGCTAAATGACATTTTTCTTTCTAAAGCAAAACCTCTGGTGATTGCCGGGGTTTTCTGAAATTTTACAATTTTTGGGGGTTTTGTAGCAAGATAACTTAAGGGCAAGTTTAAGGCCCTTCCTCTAAATTTTGGGGGCTGAAAAGGAACAATATTTAGTTTATTGAGCTGATTGATCAAAGATTTGACCTAAATCACATTGTTATGCTGTACCAGAGCTTTAAACAGACAATTCACGATTATAAGTCCAATATGTCTCAATGAAACTAATTATGCAAAGAAGAGGCAACATGTTCTCCATTGTTATGTGAAAAACTGATCTACAGGTATCGATAAAAAAAGGGTTAAAGGTTTTTGGGAAACTGGGTTAGTGGTGTGGCTGCAAAATTTTAAATATTGTATTTTATCTGGCGGGGTTTGCGGGAGGAGCCCCAAGGCTTTGTCCTTGGAGTGAGAGCTTATGGAATAAAGCAAGCACCCTTTAAAGTTGTCCTGTGTTTCCATACACTACATTTTGCGCCCGAGAATGGAGATTTCCGGGTTTTACCACTAGGGGCCCTTTTTGAGGGGTGTCCTGGAGACCACACTAGTCTGTCCCCAGGTGGGGAAAGGTGAAAAAGGGGATTCCATTTCTAGTTAAGCCACAGGAGTGACTGAACCTTTGCTCGGGAAGAAAAGCCATGTGCGGGAAATCTAGCTGGGCCAGAAGGGCCAAGGCATCTTTAAAACCCCTGGGAGAAACGGGGGAAGATTAAATTTTGGGGACAGCAATGAACAGACTGAGTGGTATTTTGACCCCCAAAAGAAAAATATTCCATTGAAAGATATCAGTTTAAAACAGGCTGTAAAAGAAGTGGGGGGAAACCATTGACAGTTTGGGGAATAAAACTGAAGTATCTTGCAAAGTCTTGTGATTTTGGGATGAAACAGGGGAGAAAATTCAAGACCCGGTTTTTGAGAAATGTAGCTCGGGCCCCCTTTAAAGAAGAAGGTTATTGAGAGAACCAAATCTCCCACGGTTAATCTGAAAGAGATTGAAAGAGCTTTTGGGAATGTCTGAGCTACGGGCCCCTGAAAATTTGAAAACAAAGAGTTTGCGTCATTTCGTGAAATTTTCCAAACCTAAAAAATGAGAATAAAAAACCCCGGGAAAAATTGAAAAAAAAAGGATTGTCTCTGTAACCTGTAGAAAAATGGGGAAAGACAGGCCACAAAAGTTGGAAATTGTGCTGTGGTGCAGGATAAAACTTTCTTTATTTGTGGCAGATGGGGAAATTTTGGGGGCTGTGGGGGCAGAAAGCAACCACGGGAAGAAAAAACCAAAACCCGGTTTTACATGCAAAAGTAAATGTCATAGCGCAGAAAAAGAACCCGGGACCCCTAAATTGTGAATATATTACTCGCTGAGCTCACGAAAGCTGGGCAATCCCCTTTTAAGATTGGTGATACAGACTTCACATACTGATTGTTTCGGGAGCTACCTGAAATTGTTATGGACTTAGCTTTTTTGGAACACACTAAAACGCAGAGAAAATCACCTTAAATTTTGAACCCCCAAATAAACGGTTTTACACGTATGGCTCTAGTACTCCACTACAAACTAAAGGGCAATTTTTTCACTTCTGCCCAAAATACAGGGGGCTAGATCTCCTTTTGGGGGGGACTGAATTTTTTATTTTTTGGAAAGGCACGGGAAAATCCCCTCTCTACCCCCGGGGAAAATGTTTTGGGGAACTAGGCCTTACTAAAGTTTTGGCCCTTGATGCAGCATGCAAATGTAAACCCATTTTTTCCCTCCTTCAAATTTCTTTACTAAAAGGGGGGTTTTTTAAAGGCTTGTTTCTTTGGGGTTGGAAAGCTAAAGGTTTTTCAGTTACGGGGTTCAAAATTGGCCCACTTTTTAAAACCCTATTACAAAACCAATGGTAGGCTTCCTTATACCCCGAGATCACCTGTGGAGAACAAGCTTGCAGAACAACTGGAACTTGATATCATTGAACCAGGGGAAAGGGGACCCCCCCCCGGGGTTTATCCCCAAAAAATTTGTTTTTTACCAAAGGGAACTGATATTGGGGATCGTGTGGACATGAGCGTGCTAAAAAAAGCTGAAACTCAGAAAAAGAAAACCCCTTACCCAAAATTTTGAAGATGGTTCTACATGAGAGGGAATGGGGCAAGTGCCCTTCAGAAAATTTGGTTTGAAATGGGGTTATCTTTCAAATTAAAAGGGGCCCCCAGCACTAGAATCAAAATTTTTGCAAAGCCACAAAGGCCCTTTTTTAGGTACAAAGGACTGATTTTTTTGGTGTATCCTCAGCCCCCGGGGGCCCTATCAACATGTGATTCGCAAGTGTTACAGGGGGTTGTGAGGCCCCACTAATATTTCTGTGAATAAATTGTTTGGGGAGCAAACCCAAAGGGGCAAGACGAAGTCCCGTGCAGTGGGTAAAACGCTTACTGGTGAAAGGACTGACTTTTAAAAGAGAAGAAATGCAAATTTCAAATGAATTAAGGGTAAAATTTCAAAGGGCCAGTGCTGTCTGACAAAAGGGAAAGGGGGCCCAGAGGACAGTAAAATCAAACTTGTCCGTTTCCGGAAAACCCCGAAAACCCCGAAAAAGTCCAAAAATTTCTTTGGGTTAGTGAATTACTGTGGGAAAGTTTTTTTTCCCGATTTTGGCAAATGTCAGCGAACCCCTGGACAGCTAACCCTAAAAAAAAAGTCACTTGGAAGTGGGGGTTTTTGTTTTAAAAACCATTTAATGAACTTAAGAAGCGGGCCTTTCCTGTGGGCCAAAAACTTTAGCCCATTTCAATCCTACTGTCAAACTCAAAAAATTTTTGTTTGATGCCCCCCTGTAGGATTAAGGGGCCATCTTTAAATACAAAGGGGAAAAGCACAGGGGGATACAGACCTATTCAGTTTTGCAAGTAGGGTCCCCTTTCCCGATTTGGGGAAAAAACGGTATTTTCAACTGAGAAAGAGGCTTTTTGGGTGTTTGGGTTTGGGGTGTGAAAGGTTTCCCCCACCTATCTCAAAGGACTTGGGTTTTGGGAAAATTGTAATAGATCCCCAAAGGGCCCTGGAGGTGATTAAAATTTCCTCATCAAAAACCCTCAGCCAGAATTGAGGATGGGGGGCTTTTGACGTTTGGGCCCTACCAATTTAAAGGTTTCAATACAGGCCTGGACCTACTAATGCAGCAGAAAAGCACTTTCCTATTGTCCTAGTCTTAGTACCATGTCATAACTTTGGGAGAATAGTACCCTACGTTTTTAAAGTTGCCCAAAGCCCTTTTCCCCAAACATTGGGCACCACGGGGGGGTGGAACAATTGTCACAGTGGCCCAAAAAATTAAACATTGAGAAAGTGTTTCAGGGCAAAGAGACATGGAAAAAAATTGTGACCCAGGGTATCACAGATCAAACATGGAACCCGAGTATTGTGGACAATTAGTTCTACCCGGGGGAAAACAATTGTGAGGGCCCAAAAAATTACGAAAGCAAACTTTTTAAAATTAGCTCATGAGGGCCCCCCAAGGTATTGTGCAAACCCAAAAAAAAGATTAAAAGGAAAAGTTTGGGGGCCCGGAATCCCACAAGGATGTGGAATGTATGGTTTTATTCATGTCGGGGCCTGTCAGCTGGTGGGCCCGCAAAACCCAAACCAGAACCAGTAAAAACAAAAAGTTCTAACCCCAAGGGACCATGAGGGAAAATTTGGCTTTTTGACGGGGTGACAGTGCTTTTGGACCCAAACTCTTTGTTGTTGTGGGGGCTATTATTCAAGGTTGGCAAGAGGTGGTAATTCTGAAATAAAGCCCAAATTCATTTAACAGTAAAATTAGGGGGTTTGGAGCGCATCTTTGTTCTCCCTGGGGTTTTCCTAAACGGGTTGTTGGGGCGTTTAAAAGGTGCCCAGTTTTTATGTCTCAGGAATTCCAGGAATTTTCCCAAAATTTTAATGCCATTAACACCGTGAAACCCTTTCTGACCACAAGCTAAAGGGGATGTTTGGAAAGCCAGAAAACCGGGAACCCCGTTGAAAGTTTTTCAGATTGCCCCAATTTGAAAGAAGGGACTGGGGGAAAAATAAAATATGGCTTTTTTTTTGGCTTACCCAAAACCCCCCCCACATAATTTAAATGGATGAGTCCGTTGGAGCCTTCTTCTCCTTTCAATTTTTTTTTAAAAATTTCCCCGGGAAATTTAAAGAGGAAAAAAAAGATCCCCCCGGGCCGAGGGGATTAAAGCAAAAACCCTCGGCACCACTGTCAAAATAGTGGCCTTTAAAAAAGGAGATAAGGTTTTGCTTCGGAAAGATCGTTCTAACAAACTGTCTCCATTTTTTGTCCTTAGCCTCATACTTTGGGAAAGGAAAAAAAAAGGAAATCGGGGGGTGCTAGAGGAAAATTTTTTTGGCAATACAAAAGGGCGGAAAATTTATCCCCTTTGTGAAAAAAAGTTTTTTGATTTTAAAGCCCAAGGGTTGGAGGGGGTGTGGACCAGCACAAAATTGTAGTTGTACCCTTTTAAATGATTTTTGACACCAAACCCCCAAAACCCTCCACTTCAGAACTGCCAAGGCAAAAGCGAGCAAAAATCCACCGGGGTTTCCTCAAAGATTTTGTGTTTTGGGCGGGTTTTACAGTTTAAAGTGTTTTTGGGGTTTTTTCCCTTTAAACCCTTATTTTCATACTGTTAATTATTGTTTTTGGATCTGTTGTTTATGTTATATGCTTCTCCAAGGAGAACAGGTTTTTGTAGTGTGCTGGCGCAAAAAAGTTACAATATTGTATATATTGGCTGGCTTGGCCCGGGAAGGGGGTCAGATTAAATTTGAGAAAGAGCTTCAAAGGGAATTTAAAAAAAACCCGCCTAAAGTTGTCCGTGTTTTATCACTACTTGGGCTGCTGGGGGGATTGATGAAACCCCCGGGGGGCCACCCCCAGCTGCTGTTTGGGGGCCCGGGGGCCCGTGCCGCCGCTTTCCCCGGGGGCCTTTGGGCCCCCCGCTCCCCGGGCCCCTGAACCCCGGGACCCCGGCCCCCCAGGGTTTGGGGACCCAAAAGTCCCCCAAATCCCCCGGGCTGCGCGGTGTTCCAAACAAGGGGTAAGTTTGGGTTTTTTTTTTTTTTTTAAATACCTAAAAGGGGCCCGGCTACTTTAAAAAAGGGGGGCCCCGGCTAATTTAAAAAGGGGGGCCCTGGGTAATAAAAACGGGGGCCCCGACCACCTTTAAAAAGGGGGGGGTGGCCCAAATTAAAAGGGGGGCCCTGGCTACCTAAAAGGGGGGGCCCTGGTACCTAAAAGGGGGCCCCGGGTGTGAACGGGGGCCCCCGGGCTAAGGGAAGGGGGGGCCCGGGCAAATGAAAGGGGGCCCTGGCTAATGGGGGGCCCCTGACTACCTACAGGGGGCAACTGACTACCTACGGGGCCCTGACTCCTCAGGGGCCCTAATACCTACAGGGGGCCCTGATGCCCTAAAGGGGCCCTGATCCCTTTACAGGGGGGCCCTGATACCTAAAATTAAGGGGGCCCTGCTTCCCTGCACACCGCTAAAGGGGGCCCCCTAACTGCCTGTAATAGCTAAAGGAGGCCCCCCTTTAACGCCGTACACTCCCAAAAAAAAGGGCCCCTTAAAACTGCCTGTTACTCCAAAATTGGGGGACCCCCTAACCCTGCCTTTTTCCCCCAAAAAGGGGATACCCCAACTGCCTGTATACCACCTTAAAGGAGACCCAACTGCCTGTATGCCACCTAAAGGGCCCCCTTTCCCTGTATCACCTAAAGGAGACCCCTAACTGCCTGTATACTACCTAAAATGACCCCCCAACTCCCTGTTCCCGGGGTAACAATTGAGAGGGCACGCCCATAGTTGTAGCATTTTCTCCAGGGATTTTGCCTCTCCTCCACCCCAAACCCCTTAGGGTCTAGCCTCTTTTTATGGCTTGTACCCCTCCCCACCCTGGGTAGTTTGACAGAGGGGGGGGAATAGGAAAAGAGATGCGGGAAAATTTGAGGTTTTCAAAGATATTTTTGTGTAATTTCTGCAGGGATGAATGTGGCCGGGACAAGTATCTGGCAGTGCGGAAGGAGCAGAAGAAAAGGGAATAAGAATGACCATGACAAAAAGAACGATCTCGATTGAAACCCCGGTGAGTCCCGTTTTCGGGGTTATGTTACTTCTATTTGGATCATGCTGTTTCACTTTTAATGTAAGTGCCCACTGGTGGAACTCTATGGGGCTCTATGTGGGGTGTTGTAGATTATCCTATGGGTCTGACCCTTGTGGTCTCTTATGGCGGTGTTGTAGGTTTCCCTAGTTGGTTCTGACCTCTATGTGTCTTTATGGTGGTGTTTAGGTTATCCGAGTGGTGTCTGACCTCTATGTGGTTCTATATGGCGTTTTTGTGGTTATCCCTGAGTGGTGTCGAACCCTATGTGGTCTCTATAAAGGGGTGTTGTGGGTTTACCTAGCTGCTTTTTGACCTCTATGTGGTCTTTGGGGCGTGTTTTTTGTTTACCGAGTGGTGTTTTGACCTCTATGTGGTCTCATATGGTAGTTTGTAGGTTATCCCGGGTTGGTGTCTGACTTCTATGTGGTCTCTATATGGTGGTGTTGTGGTTATCCCTGGCTGGTGTGTGACCCTTTGTCTTTTTAAATGGGGTGTTGTAGGTTTTTCCCTGAGCTGGTGAAAAACCCCTATGTGGTCTTATAGGGTGGTGTTGTGGGTTTTTCCCCGAGGGGTGTCTGCCTCTATTGGTCTCTTAGGGGCGTTTTTTGTATTGTTGTCCATAGGGCGGTATTGTAGGTTATTGGCGTTAGTATAGGGGCAGGTAAACTTGCCCTGTTGTAAAGTGAGGGAAAACCGACCCTGTGATAGGAGTTTCCCTTTTACTTTCTTCTGGTTTTTTTTTAGAAAGTGGCGAGGTGGGACCAAAAGGGAAAAAATGGAGGTGATATTGTATGTGGGGCTATTGGAGGGGGTTTGTATGTGGGCTGGTGGGGGAATGGATTGGGGCTTTTGCCCTGTTCTATGATTGGTTTAGACTGAAAAAAGTGTGATTACTTGCTATTGTAAACCCTTTCATTCGTTTTACACTGTTTAGTGGTAAAAAGGGCGCATTTAGTCCTAGGGCTGGTAAAAATTTTTAGTGCAGTAGGGTGGGGCCCCCAAAAATCAAAACCCCCCCTGGGCCCCCAGACCCCCCTCCAACCTGCTTATTTGTAGCTTTTTAAAAGGTTCGTGCTTAAATAGGCACAATTCCCTTCATATGGTAGTCAGCATGGCGGGTGGGATTGACAAACCGTGTTGTCTTCCTGGCACTCTAATTTGATTTATTCGACGGGTTTTACATTACTATGGAGGGGGTGGTGGGACCCCTGGGCATTGTCTAAACAGACCTATAAAACTTAGAGAAGAAGGGGAAAATAGTCCTAAAACATTTCGGGACTAGGCCACAAGGGGGGTTTGGGGAAACCCTTTTTTTTTTTTAAATAATAATCTCAACTTTTTTTTCTTTTCCCTTTTTTTTTCGTCTGGGTTTTTACATTTTTCCCGTGCGCATGTTTTGCCTTCCTTCTCTGAAGTGAAATAGCAGCACTTTTTGTTTAAAAGCAGTCTTTCTATTGCCCTGTAAAACTACAAGTCCCATGATCCTTCCTTGTGTTTTGTCTACCTTTTCCACTATTTTTCTTGGTACATACTCCGTTTCTTTTTCAATGATAAAAGCCTTGGGATGCAGGACCAAAGGTGTGTGGCTTCAAAGTCTTCAATAAGAAAAAGCCAAATATCTTAAATCCCATGAACTTTTGGGCTCAGCTCAATGGGGTATGTCCCAAAGGATTAGTGCATAGCAAATGTGGAGCCAATATTCAAAAATGGGTCAAAAAGTGATCTTGGAAACTACAGGCCGGTAAGTTTAACCTCTGTTGTAGGTAAATGTTTGAAGTTTTTCTAAGAGATTCTATCCTTGAGTGAAAATAAATGTATAACGCCGTTCCAGCATGGATTTATGAAGGATCAGTCCTGTCAAGCTAATCTCAGCTCTAGACTGCATCGGGGTGAGGCATTGAATGTCATATATCAAGACTTTTCTACAGCATTTAATACTGTGCTACATAAAAGGTTGGTAAGTAAAATGAGAATGCTTGGAATGGGGGAAAATGTTTGCAAGTGGGTAAGTAACTGGCTGGGTGATAGAAAACAAAGGGTGGTGATTAATGGCACATATTCAGACTGGATCTCGGTTACTAGTGAGGTACCTCAGGAGTCACTATTGGGTCCTATTCTCTTTAATATATTCATTAATGACCTTACACATGGTTTGCACAGTAGAATATCAATCTTTGCAGATGATACTAAGCTCTGTAAAGTAATCCATACAATTGAGGACAATGTTTTATTACAAAGGCCTGGGCAGAAAAGTGGCAGGTGAGGTTTGACACAAATAAATGCAAGGTTATGCACATGGGAGGGAAAAATCCATGCCATGATTACTTGTTAAATGGAAAAGCGCTGGGAAAAGTGACATGGAGAAGGACTTGGGAATCCTAGTGGACAGTAAACTTAATTGTAGCAGCCAGTGTCAGGCAGCAGCTGCCAAGGCAAACAAGATTAGGGGGTGTATTAACAGGGGCATAGATGCACATGATGAGGACATTCTACCATTATACAAGTCACTGGTTAGACCACACATGGAATATTGTGTACAGTTTTGGGCACCAGTGCAAAGGAAAAACATTGTAGAGCTTGAACAGGTTCAAAGGCAGGCAACAAAAATGATAAAAGGACTGGGTGGACTACAATACCCAGAAAGATTAGCAAGGTTAGGGTTATTTAGTTTAGATAAACGACGGCTTTGGGGGGAACATAATAAATATATATAAAAATTAAAAAACTTTATTGTTAAAGTGGTCAAATTTTAAAAAGAAAAAACTTTTCTTACTCCTAGAATCGTAGGTTTTTAAATTTAACGAGCCGGAACGTCTGTATTTTCAGTGAAAGAACAAGGGGCAAATTTTCTTCAATACCCCCAAGGGGAGGTAAAAAAGCAACGGTTTTTTACAAAAAAACGTAGGTTTTTAAAAAAAAAAGGTGTTTATTCTTTACGTTAAGTAAGGGAGCAGGGGGAGACTTTGGAACTCTCTGCCAGAGGAACTTGTCATGGATGCATTTCTAGAGAGCAATAATATAACGAGTTATAGTGACTAGGATTCTGGAGGAGGGTTATTGATCACGGGATTTATTCTGATTGCCAGATTGGAGTCAGGAAGGAATTTTTTCCCTAAAATTACAACAATGAGCGTCGACCTCATGGGGGTTTTACCTTCCTCTGGATCAACACTGTAGCACAAGTGGCTGAACATGATGGACGTCTGTCTTTTTTCGGCCTTACAAACTATGTAACTATGTAACTCAGAACTGTGTGTCAAGACAAAAATAACTTCAAGGCTTCCAGGTATTAAACAGCTAATGTAGAACTGCAATAAGGTGACAGGAACTTTAATGAAAGTACACTACAAAGGGTGTCTTCTATAGGAGAGAAATTACTTAGAAAATATTCTTTTTTCCAATGGAAAACCACTTTAAGACAAAGACCTTAACTGTAGTACTTTCTAAAATACTGCCTGTATCATATGCCACACCAGAGAGGCAGTAAAAGATTAGGTAGGTAATTAAATTGTTCAACCTGACAAAGAGGGGAGGTGGGGCGCTGTGCTTGGTGAAAGATAGCAAAACTGTTGGAGATGTGTTTAAAATAGGAATCGGGGAGGGCAACAACAAATGTAGAGAGAGAACTGGAATTTATTATTAAATGATAGATAAAAGCCTGACCAATGTAACTGAGCTGAAATTGTGTCTGAGGGAAAAAAATTACATAATTCATTTGTATTAGTTTGTTCAGAAAGGATCATGTAAATTGATCATGAGAAGGATCATGGAAATTTCAAAGGGGAGGTGTTCGCCTTGATTTGATGTCCTGTCAAAAGCCCATACTATGGGAACATGTATGTGTTGGAAATCAGCATGTGGAGTCACTGTCGATGGAAATGCATGGAGGTAAAATCAAAAATAAAATACTGATAGGGGTTGCTATAAGTCATCAGATAAAAGAATCTATGGAAAATCTACTTCTTAGGTAAATAGATAGAAAATCACAGAGGTGGTTATAAGGGTGACGCCAGCTACCTACAATGTACATTTGAAAACTGAAATGTGGATCTCATAATCATGAAAGATGGTACAGGACCAGAGGGAGGTACTTGTAGAGCCTAATATTTACCAACATAATAGAATAATAAAGTTACAGGTAAAGGAGCCACCAAGGAAATAGTGATCACAATATAATACATTTCCACTTGTTCTTCAATAGGGTTCTTCAATAGAGGAGCCATGAAAACACTAAGGGCGACTAGTATGATTTTTGGAGTTTAAACAACAGTTTTTATGTGCAGAATATTAGTATAGAACGTGCCTCATTTATGAACCCAGTCTACTGTGGGTCATAAATCAGGCACATTCTAGTGAATAAAATTCAATTCTGGGTCAGGTAAACCACTTTGAAAGTAGTTTACCTGTTCCAGCAGTAATGCACTTAGAGTTGCCGTAACAAAGCTATAGCTTTGTACAGTTCTAGTGCGCCCCGCCTCTTGCACGCCCCCCAAAATCAGGCACATTACAAAGTGCCGTGGGCGCTCTGTAATGCACCTTATATTGGCGTAAGGGAGGCTTTAAATTATTGTGCACGGGGCTGCGCCTGATGTCAGGCTGAAAAGACGCCAGATTTCTGGCACAGCCCCATTCATACATGCCACCGTAGATTTCAAACACCATTGACTGGGTAATGTCCATAAAACTAAGAGAGTAAATGCTAAATAGGATCTTTTTAAAAGCCCTTTACATTTGCATTGTTAGAAGGACATACTTTATATGGAATAAAAAGATTAGATAGGCATGAGCCAGCATAGATAGAAAAAAATGTAAAAGGGCAATAAATTATAAAAAGAAACCATTTACACTAATAAAATACCAAGGCAGTAAAGAAGCAATAGAAAGCTGTAAGAAATAAAACAAATTATGTAGAAAACAGATAAAAGCAGCAGAAACAGAGAGGCTGATTGCCAAAAAGAGTTCAACTAACCGGAATTATTATATTAATAGTATAAAGGTTCAGACTGGAAGTGTTGGCCTTTTAAAGGGTAGTGAGGTAAGAATTGTAGAGGGTGATAAGGAGAAAACAAACCTTTTTATTCTACTGTGTTCACAGAGGAAATGGAGATGGTAAACTCCCCTCTAAATGTTGCTTGTCTAACCCAGGAAAGATCAGCACCACATTGATTAGTATTTAACATGTAGGGAAAGGTTAATGAAGACTGTTACCAAATACATTTCTGGATTGGTTTTGCTTTATTCAGGAGATAATGAAGATATTATCTACTGCAAGTATACATAAGCTCCTCTTGGTTACCGAACACATCTCCCTGCTCTCTCTTATCTCTCATTGCTCTGATCATGATGAGTCACTCCCTGCTGAGTCTTATATCTAGTCTTATAGCAGAGCTGATAAGCCAGTCACTACTATAGAACCACCCACATCCTGACCATAAAGTGTGCATCTAAAGCTGCCTGTGGTTCTGTAAGGCACCCCCATAAAACATTTTAAAATAGACAAGTCACCAGAGCCAGATGACGTACACCCTTGTGTTCTAAGGTAATTAAGTAATGTGATCATATTTATGGACTCTATAGTTATAAGGTTTGTTATAAATGCCTAAAAACAAAAAATTATCAGCACATCAAAAGCAATATTAAAGAAAATTATGTAGGTGCACAATGTCGTGCATGCAAACAATGCAAACACAAAAACGTATCAGCAGCCCTCTATAAACACTAATGGTAACATTTATGACAACTGTCTAGGTCTAAAACTCACTTTGTTGCCCATAACAACCAATCAGAGCGCCCCTTTCATTTCAAATAGTGCTCTGGAAAAATGAAAGGGGGGCTCTGATTGGTTGCTATGGACAACAAAGAGAGTTTTAGACCTACACACTTTTCATACGTGTGGACCTAAAAGACAGTTAAGCAATGAATATATGAACTACGGTATTTCAAAATGCATTTCTGCTACTTTTTGGATACATGAAAATCTAAGGTCCTTTGCTCGCATTTGTTTATCAAAACTGTGAGGGCCCATCCACAAATGACAAGGTGAACTCCTTCAGATGCGGATCTACACTATAGCATTCTTACCTCGCTTGGTGCCATCTCAGGCCTTAATACTTTCAGGGCATGAAGGTCCCAGATGCACTCTGTTCTGATTATAAACAGTCTATGTGGATACGTGGAGTGTACAACCAAAAGGGAGGAAGAAATGCCTTCTGAAATACTTCATATATTCATTTTTTGACTCTCTCTCTCTGCTTTTACGTTTTTGTATTTGCATTGTTTGCAGCCCCATCAGTATTCACCAACATCATTTTCTTTACGATGTGTGATGATCCATTTGTGTTTTTATTGTGCACTCCACTCATCCACATAGGCTGTTTTAATTAGAACAGAGTATAGCTGGAACCTTCATGCCCTGAAAGTGTCAGGTCTGAATAGGCAGCAAGCAAGGTGAGAATGCTTGTCTAGTGTAGTTCCCCATCTGAACCGAGGTCAGCTTGTCATTGGTAGATAGGTCTCAGAATTTTGAACAAAAAATGTGCACTAAGAACCTCAAATTTTCATGTATCCAAAAAGAAGCAGAAATGCATTTTGGAATAGTTCATTGTTTGATTGTCTCTGGCCAGGTACATAGTGAATGTGAGGGAAATATTCAGAGTCAAAAAGTGTTCTCTTAATCTTCATGCCTGTAAGCTTAACATCTATTGTGGGTAAATTGTTTAAAGGTTTTCTAGGTAATGCTTTACTGGAATATCTCAATAAAAATAAATGTGTAACTCTGTATCGGCGAAGGATTAGGAGGAACCAGTCCTTCAAAACTAGTCTGATCAGCTTCTAGGTATAGGTAAGTTCTGGATTGGTTGGGGGTGAGTCATTGGATGTCTCATATCTTGTGGGTAATAACTGGTGGTTTATAATGGTACATTCTCAGTTTGGGTCACCGTTACTAGTGGGGTACAACATGGATCAGCATTGGGTCCTATTCTTACGCAGTTACATAGTTAGTACGGTTGAAAATAGACAAATGTCCATCAAGTTCAACCAAGGGTGAGGAAAATGTGGGTGAAGAGAGGGAGATAAGGAGTTTAAGTCTAGCTTCCCGAATGGTGAATGCTTTAAAACCCTTAAGGCAAGAAATCAATCTGCTCTAAGGAAGATTTCATTTCTGATCCCAGAGTTGCCATCAGACTGAATCTAGAATTTTATATGGCTACATACATATTAATATTCTTTAGTTTCAGGTAGTTATCTAAGCCTTTCTTGAAACTCGCAACTGTTCCTGCGGTGACCAGCTCCTCAGATGGCTATTCCACAGATTTACAGTTCTCACAGTGAAGAACGCTTTTCAATAAAAAATTCAATAAAATCATTTTTATTGCTTTATTTTTGTTACATCCATACTATTGATCCTTGGCTAACGAAAATAAAGACATAAAAATTAATTTATTGAATTTATAGTTTTTTTTCTTTACCCCCCATATTATTGATCGTTTTATATACACATCGGTACAACTTCTGGAGTCTTATCATTTGAATTCGCCCATGTACAGTTTTATTCCAGATTGCATTAGAAAACCCATAAGAGCGTCGCCCGCTCTCCCATTGGTCCAAATAACCGTGCCTCTTTTAACTTAGCCAATCACAAACAGAGCTCGCTCTGCATTTCTTTTCCCCATAGAACTCGATGAGAAAGTAGCTCGCGCTCTGATTGGTCGGGATAGCCACACCAATCAGCTCAACCAATCAGCTCTTTTCTGCATTTTTACTGTATTTTGAACTGTCCCACCTTTGAATTTGATTGGTCCATACTTCTTCATAGGTTTTAATGGTTCACGGATTTCATGTCGGAGATACAGTACCCATAGTAAAAAATGGGGAATGTATTTCAGACGCCAAATCCGTTCCGGAATTACATTGCAAATACATGTCACAAAGTGTGGCACGTATTTGCAATCTAATTCCTGAACGGATTTCGCGTCGCAAATATATTACACAGTATGAAGAATAAAATGGATTTGTCATTGAAATGAATTACTTAATAAACAGACATATCCAAGTGCTGGAACAATGACATCAATGTATTAATACATTTTTTACAATAACATTAATGACAATATATATATTAGCTTCAAAGAAAAAAATATCCACTACAAAATATATTCCAAAGTCCGTGGAAATTACATTAATTTAACATCACATAAGCCAATGCAGATGTTGGACAGATGTTTCTTAGACATTTTCCATAATAACAATTATAGTTGTATTGGGCTGCTTTGAAGTTCAATGTAATTCAGTATATACACAACAAAAGGCTTGCTGGGAACTGTTGTCCTCCAAGCAGGATTTCTTGTTTAATTATTTAGTCTTCGATTGAACTATAGCACATAACAAGAATACCGCGCTCCACTTCGACTTCTCCGCTCAGATAGACCACATTCAACTAGGTCTACCTGTGGAGCTGAAAAAGGCGCTGTAAGGGCACCTCACTTTGGGCCGACCCGCAATCATGCATGCCTCGGAGTTTTCGAATTTGCCGCGTCCCCCCCCAGAACGCCCACGGCGCGCCCATTGCACGCCGCTTCATGTTAGGCGCAGCCGAAAGAGACGAAGGTTGCGCCTAACATCGCATCCCTGCGTCAGACAGGGGATTCGACACGGTGAGGCGCAGTTTTTGCCAGAAAATAGGCGCAACTCCCGATCATACATGTCACCCTAAATGTAATGTCAGTGTAATCACTTATATTTCTGCAGCGCGCCTACATATGACTATTTTCTACCCCTATATGGTCACTGTATGGTGGTAATATACGTCTTCAGAGCCTGTGTACAACTGATAGTCACATGTGGTGGTCACATTCGGTCATGGTCTGGCAGGATTATTTGATCCTTAAAGGGGTTGTCTCACTACATTGATTCATCTCACCTCAGTTCTGTTTTCTCGGTTTCATTTTGAATTCAGAGGCGTGTTTACTAGCTTCTACTAGGCTGCAGTAGAAGCCAGGTCTGTAGCTGTAGCAACCAGTGCTAGCAGCCTATCAGGAGAGATCAAACGGTCTGTAGTTTTAATAGCGACCTGATGGGAGCTGATCTGCCCATAAAAGAGGGGATATTCAGAATAGGTAGGACACGGTTAATGGACATATATTGCAAAGTGACTTGTTTTTGCAAGATCTTAAACATAAAAAGCAATCCTTGTAGTGAGACAACCCCTTTAAGTAGTAATAGTTTTGGTTTTGTTGGAGTTTTTTTTTACTAACAATCATTCGTATGGTAAATTCGCTCCATGTGTAGGTGTATTATTTGGTGACTGTTATTTATAAGGTATTACACTGTCAAATGTAGGTGAGCGCTTCTGAAAGTGCAAATTTGTCAGCGCTGATTTTCATTGTGCAGTAACTGCTGTTGAGATGGACAGGATCTATGTGGAATATGCAGAAAATTAGTGACAGGAACATAAGTTTTTTCTCTGTAAAAATACATACCGCAGTTCACAATGTGGCGTGAAAAATGCTGTGTAAATGCAGCCCTACTGAGCAAAACTTAACACAAAGGGCTGGGCCCCGGATGTTTTGAGACCCTAGCAACGCCCCTGGAAAAAGGACTTTAGAATTTTAGTTGACAGTTTAGCTGCAGAAATTAGTGTCAGGCAGCTGCCGCAAGACAAATAAGATCATGGGGTGAATCAAAAGTGGCATAGAGGTACATAGTTCTACTAGTTTTCAAATTAATAGTCAGGGCACGCATGCATTATATTATTACATAGTTACATCATTACATAGTGAAGCTAAAGCAGGTTCAAAGGCGACAACCAAAGTTATAACCAAAATGGGTGGATTATGGTACCTTGAAAGATTATTGAAATGAGTCATTTAGTTTAGAAAATCGTAGGCTGAGGGCCGACCTATTAACCATATATAAATATATTAAGTGTCAATACAAAAATCCCTCCCACTCTTATCATCTGTTTATACCCTTGACTATATCTATAGCCATGGGAATCCTCTGCATCCAGAGGAAAGAAGGCTTCTACATCAGTATATTAAGAGCAATGGGACTATGGAGCTCTCTGCCAGAAAGTGTTGTTATGGTGAAATTGCTAAAAAAAATCATTGGAATCTAACGATATTTGTGTTCTGGAGAATGGTCATTGATCCAAGAATTACCAGATTTAGTTTTTTTTTTTTCTAAGATGAAGACATTTGGCTTCTCTCCCATGGATTTTTTTTTTCTTTTGTCTAGGACTGATTTTCAACATTTTTTTTGAGCCGCGGCACACTTTTTTACACTTAAAAAATCCCGGGGCACACCACCAACCAAAATGGCACAAAATGACCTAAAACAGTACATATTATACATATAGTTTTAAAAAATATCGATTCTAGCCAGAGATGCCCACCCCTGTAGCCAATGTGCCTCCATTGTAGCCAGTGATGCTCCCCCTGTAGCCAGTGATTCTCCCCTTGCAGCCCGTGATGCCCCCCTTGTAGCCAGTGATGCCCCCCTTGTAGCCAGTGTGCCCCCCCTTTTAGCAGTGAATGCTCCCTTGGGAGCCCGTGATGCCCCCATTGTAGCCAGTGTGCCCCCCTTGTAGCGAGTGTGCCCCTTGTTTGCCAGTGTGCCCTATTGTAGCCAGGATGCCCCTTTGTAACCAGTGTGCCCCCATTGTAGCCAGTGTGCCCCCTTGTAAACCAGTGTGTCCCCATTGTAGCCAGTGTGCCCCCCTTGTAGCCAGGATGCCCCTCTTGTAGCCAGTGTGCCCCCTTGTAGCCAGGACGCCCTTTGTAGCCAGTGTGCCCCCCTTGTTAGCCAGTGTGCCCCTTGTGCCAGGATGCCCCCATTGTAGCCAGTGTGCCCCTCTTGTAGGGCCCGTGATGCCCCCTGTAAGTAATTATAAATAACAAAAGATTACTCACCTGGGTCCGGCGTCCCGGTCCGGAGCTGCTCAGCAGTGGGAGCTGCAGAGCGGTGTAAGCAGCGTGACGTCATCACGCTGCTTACGCTGCACGCAGCTCCCAGGGGTCTCATTGGTGGCAGAGCTGCCAGCGAGGAGACCCAGCGTCACAGGGGGCGCGGTGAGAGCTGTGCGCCCCTGTGACGCTGATACAGGGGAGGAGTCAGGACAGGAACGATCCGTCCCGCCTCCTCCCTGCAGCCGCTGGCTCTGCACGGCTGTTATGAAACAGTAGCGCAGAGTCAGGGGCGCTCGTCCAGGCGGGCAGGGCGGCCGCGGCGCCCCCTGCGGGTGAGCGGAGCCTCGGCGCCCCGGGCGACCGCACGCCCTGCCCGCCCCTAGGAATGGCCCTGAACAAAACACAAGGCGCACCATAGTTTGGGGAACTTTCCCCGCGGAAACCCACCAGCGGGCCATGTGTCGCGGCACACTGGTTGAAAATCACTGGTCTAGGATAATAGGCTATACTGGATGGGCAGATGTCTTTTTTCAGCCATACAAATTATGTTGGTTACTTCTATGACTAAACAAATCACTAAAGGTATAGCACCTAAGAAAGAGATACAAATCTATAAGACATAACTTTTATTAAATAATATTACATGGAACATTACTTTTGTTGTATATTTAAGTCAGTGTGTTTCTATTTATATCACTTTTTCTTTGTGCACCTGTAGTCCTGTTTTAGTTATTGTTCTTTGTCTTGTTTGTATCTTGTTAGTTTAGGGGTAGTTAGGTTTAGTGACAGTTTGGGTTCCTGTCTGGGGTCGCCCTTATTGGGGCGGGGTCCCCATTTATGTAGGCAGTTTATTGTTAGTTGTTATCATATATTTAGGGATTTTTTGAGATTTTTTTAGATATTATTTAATAAAAGTTATGTCTTATAGATTTGTATCTCTTTCTTAGGTGCTTTACCTTTAGTGATTTGTTTGCTACATAATTGGATGGTATATCCAGGTTCTAATAATATTGTATTGAGGGTTTTCTCTACACCCCGGAACTAGATTGAAAGTAGAGGATCTAGTAGTTTTTGCTTAAGTACTTCTATGACTACCTGCAATCAGCTGATTTTACTTGGCAAAGCATTCTTTAACCAGATAGATGAGTGGTTGCCCGTGGTATATATAGCTAGCTTAAATTTATTCAAATCCTAGAGCCGGTGCTGAGCTGAGAGGACATTTCAAACTCCTGCTATGATGTCCACATGAAAAATTGGGGTATGGGTAACAACCCATTTAAGGTTTAATTAACCAGATATTATGTTTAGAAGGGAAAAAGAGGCAGAACTACAGCCGTACCAGCTTCAGCGGCTGTTATAGGGCCTGCACAGCATATCTTTGAATGCCCTTGACCACTGTCCCGGGCATAATGAGGTACTGTATTTTTGGACTTTTAGACACTTTTAGACTTTTAGACACTTTTTTGGACTTTGTATTTTTGTATTTTAGACACACCTAGGTTTTAGAAGAGAAAAATAGGAATAAAAGAATTTGAAGCAAAAAGTCTGGGCTGAAGTGTAGTTTTTATTGGTACCATTTTGGGATGGAGGCAACTTTTTGATCATTTTTTATTCCAGTATTTTGGGGATATGAAGTGACCAAAAAAACACAATTTTGGCATTTGAAATTTTTTCCTTCTATGGTGTACAGTGTACGGAATAAATGATGTTCTAGTTTAAAAGACTGGACTTTTACGGACGTGGCGATACCAATTATGTGTAACTTTTTATTTTTTTATTTGTAAAATGGCAAAAGTGGAGGGATTCCAAATTTAATATTTATTTATTTATTTTACTTTAAAACTTAGTTCCTTTTGGGTACTTGACCAGTAGGGGGCAGAATGTCTTGTACTATATACAGCAGGACTGTTTTACTGCTGTGCCTATGATTTTCATACACTAGTCATAGTCAGGATGTAATAGGTGTACATACATGGCAGCTGCGGAAGCCTGCATGAGGTTTCCTGCTGCTATGGCAACTGATTCATTGTGGGGGATGATCGGATGGAGGAGCAGTGTGCAGGGTCTAAATTGTTAACAGTAGGGACAGAGCCGGCTCCATCCCTGCTGTTAGCGGCAGCTTCTTGCTGCACTGATCAGCCGCATGCCACCGCTGCACAGTATTTTTTGGACTATAAGACACAATTTTCCCCCCCAAATTTGAGGGAAAAACGAGGGTGCCTCTTATAGTCCGAATACGCTCTTTTGGGATGGGGGGAGCCTGGAGAGGAGTGATGCTGTGGGAAGTCGGCAGTGGGGATTAACCACTTAAATACTGTCACTTGCTCTCAGCAGCATCGCTCCTCCCCATCCTCCTGCCGACCTGAGAGAATGCATTCAGACTATAAGACACACCCTCATTTTCCCCCCAAATTTGGGGGAAAAAGTGTGCCTTATAGTCCAATAAATACAGTATCCAGGGCATATGCTCTAGATCTCTGGGCAGGCACTATTTATTTAACTGGTTGCATGTCCTCAGGATGCGCAAACAGTTAAAGGCTCTGTCCCTCCAATTAGCCTAGCAGGCCATAGGCCTTCAAGATGTCAGAGGAGCTTTCAGAAGCAGGCCACGTGATGTCACCTGCTGCTTGTTGGCGGAACATAGCAAGGCGAATTTCATTTTTATTTTTTTTCCGCTATCATGACTGTTTTTTGGATGAGCTAATTGGGATGTGGGAGAGCGCCCTGCTCTTGTATAAGATGCTAAGATGCTGTTAAAATGCCGCGGTCATGTTAACCACAGCATCTAAGTAGTTAAATGGCTGGGATCAAAGTTATCTCTGATTCCAGCTGCTGAAGACAGGTACAGGTCATTATTAACAGCGGCACCTGCTGGGTATGGGGCAAGCTTGGCTTCTAAGACTGCTCCTTACATCTTTGCGCCCCCTTACTGGTGGCAGACTTAGACACCTTATTACATTGTGTGATATGGTCAGTGGTTTCATTAAAAAAGAACATCTTGTCCCTAAAAAAATCAAAAACTCATGCATCTATGTAGATAAAAATATAAAAAACTTATGACTCTTGGAAGGCAGGGAGGAAAAAACGTGACGTCAACACAAATCATTGCGGCGGGAAGTCAGAGCCCATGTAAGGGGGTCTGCTTTAATTTCTTTGGTAGATTAGAGATGAAGTCATTATAACCCAGTAATGAAAGTAACTTTCCTCTCTCGTTTCCTACACAAGGATCCTGAAACATAAACAGGTTTTATCTTCTCTCTGTCAGTCATTCCTTTGCATGTCTTAATACATTACCCATTGTTCACATGGTAACCTGGAGCTTTATTCTGTCTGCTGTCACTCTGTCTTGATTACACTGTTCACATGAGATGATAGCTCGAAAAAGAATTATGAAGCCGGGTGAAAATGTCTTTAGCAGATCCGACTTTCAAAAGTCAGACTTCTTTGGTCTTAACTTGCTAGTTCTTATGCAGCCGATAGTGTCATCTGTCAATGAAGTGATATTTATCAAAGGTAATGATGTCGACTATATTCACCATAAACTTGTAATTCATGTGTTTGTGCTCAGTTACTACATTTCTGTTCATTATGCACAGTCATCATCTTACTTATGCTTAGTGCATACAATGCATTATTAGACAAGATACTATTAAGTTATTTCCTGTAAGTTAGGTGCGGGGAATGTCCAGCCCCTGAGCTGTGTATGGCCCATGAGATAATTTGGTCAAGCCCTGCACTCGATCTTCCCATGCCAGGAACTTCAGAGACCAGCGCATGTGCAGGATCTCGCTCAAGCTATTCCTTCCTGATGTTATTGCTCATGCACTGTTGTCTAGTGCTGAACGGGGGTGCCTGGAGCCCACCACTGGGGTTGATTCTGGGGGCCCAGGCTACAGCTACTGTACAGGATTCTTTCACTGTGCCTCTTTCTTTTTGCCTCTCTTTCTTTGCCTTTTTCCCTGAAATGTAGCCCTAGAGCTACCCTGCCCAGGGTTTTCCCTGCTCCCCTGCTGTCCTACAGAACTCCTCACACTGGTGTGCTGACTTAGGGATATGAAGAGCATCAGTAAGTCTATGTCTACACAGCTTCATTAAAATACCGTTGGAAATCCACAGTACTTGTTTTTTGCGCAAAGAAACATGGTCGGATTTCCCTCCAGCCCTGTATATTGAGGCAATGGGAATCTGACGGGAATTCAGTATAAGATAGAACATTTTCTCTCTTCCGCCGGTCGGCCGACAGTTTAGAAATCCTCATTAAAAAATCCGTATTGTGTAGACTACAGTACAGATTTTCTATTGAGGGCTACACAGCACTGGGTACAGTTGGATTTTCAGCGGATTCTAAATAAAGCCGATTAAAAACCTGCACTATGTAGACATAGCCGACCAGCTCTAGTCATGTCGGGGAAGACATAGGTCATGGACATGATAGTACAGGAGGGAAACTGAAACATGGTTGCATTGCAACTAAACTGGAGGGAAGCATCTAGGAATTCAGGGCCATGCTGTTTCTCAACTGATATGCTACAGCACATCGGGGGATGTGTTATCATAGCATGAGAGAGTGGGTGGGGGGGGGACTCATTGGATGTAAACATGGAGTGAGAGGGGGAGTGGGACATACAACACTTCAGTTGCAACTCTGCTTGGTGCCTTGTCTCTCCTGATGTGCTGTAGCGGGAAACAGCATGGGTAAGTTTTGCTGCTGATGTACTTGTAGATAGACGAGTATATCAGCAGCAAAGCTTCTGTATCTGCTGCTCAGGGAAGTAGCAGTTCAGCGATCACATAGATGTGAGATAATGAAGTGTTTGTCTCAATATAGACAGCTCATTTCTCAGTTTTTCAAGTTGATAATTGTGTATGGCCCATGAATGCTGTTGCAAACATATAAATGGTCCCTATGAGGAAAAAAGTCCCCACCCTTGCAGTTAACAATTGCAACTCGTAAGTGGAATAGTTAGGTACAAGAACAACTTTCCCTCTGAAGAGATCCAGATCAGCATCAAATGAATATCAGCATACATTGCCCTTATAATTAGCCAAATAGCAGCCGGGCACAAAGGATCACATATAATCCCATGCTGTCTACTGAATGGGTAATGTATAATCCAATGCTGTTTACTGAATGGGTAATGTTTAATCCCATGCTGTCTACTGAATGGGTAATGTATAATTCCATGCTGTCTACTGAGCGGGGAATGTATAATCCCATGCTGTCTACTGAGCGGGTAATGTAAAATCCCATGCTGTCTACTGAGCGGGTAATGTATAATCCCATGCTGTCTAATGAATGTGTTATATACAATCCCATACTGTTGATAGAAAGTGTAAAACTGGAAGGGAATTTAAAGTGTCTACTCTTAAATGCCAGAAGTCTAGCAAGCAAAATGGGGGAGCTTGAGGCGCTAGTTCTAGAGGAGCAGATTGATGTGGTTGGTGTTGCTGAAACATGGTTGGACTCCTCGCAGGAATGGGCTGTTAACCTTCAAGGTTTTACCTTATTCAGGAAGCACAGGGCAAACATAAAGGGAGGAGGAGTGTGTCTGTATGTAAGGAATGATATGACGGCAAGTGTGAAAGAGGCAATAGCGGGTGAAGATGGTGAAGATGTGGAAACCTTGTGGGAGGAGGATTAACACAGAAAAAAATATTTTTGGTGTAATCTATAAACCCCCCAACATCACTGAGAAGGTAGAAGATCAGTTGCATAAACAAATGGAACGGGCAGCACAGGCAGGTGCAGTGGTAATAATGGGTAACTTCAGTTACCCAGATATTGATTGGGGTCATGGTTCTGCTTCAACTGCAAAGGAGAGAAAGTTCCTCAACCTGTTACAGGATAATTTTTGGTGCAGTTTGTGGAGGATCCCACTAGAAGTGTTGCTCTGTTGGATCTGGTTATTTCTAACAAAGCAGAACTTGTTAGAGCGGTCACTGTTTCTGAAAATCCTGGTAACAGCGACCACAAAAACATTTAATTTAAAAAAAGCCAATTTCCCCTTATTGAGGGCAGCAATACAGGGCATAGACTGGGAGCAGCTATTATCAAATAGTGATGTAGAAGCCAAATGGGAGGGCTTTAAATGGATTTCTATTGGTAACAAGTATAGGTGATTAAAATTAAATCCAACATAGATTTTATCTTCAGTTAATAGGTCAATAAATAAAAAGGTCATTTAAAAATATGTCACAGGGGTTAACATTAGCTTTTGAAAATTACAAAGAGCTTAATTAAATCTGTAAAAAGGTGATGAAAAAAGCTAAAATACAAAATGAAAAGCAAGAGGCAGAGGACAGCAAAACAAACCCCAAGAAATTCTTTAAACATATAAATGCCTAAAAGCCAAAGTCACAGCATGTAGGAGTGGGGAGTGGGGATCAGGAGAAAGCAGAGTTGCTAAATAGGTTTGAGAGGTTCTTAAGAGAAGTGAGAAGCTGATGGGGATGGGGTAAGTGCTGATGTAAGCAGTGTAAGTACTAATGGAGGCAGGACTAGAGCTGATGGGGTTGGGTCCAGTGCAGATATAGGCAGTGTAAGTACTAATCGGGCAGGGCTCAAGCTGATGGGGGCAGGTCCAGTGCAGATGTAGGCGGTTCCAGTATTGTTTATCTGCCAACTAATATAATAAATAGGTTGATTGTAGAAATGGTCCAAGACAGTTAAACTGAGTGTGAACAAGGCTCCAGGCCCAGACAGCTTACACTCAAGAGTTCTTAAAGAGCTCATCTCAGTTATCTCTGTGCCCCTGTATATGATATTTAGAGATTCTCTGGTGACTGGTATAGTGCCAGGAGACTGGCGCAAGGCAAATATAGTTACCATCTTCAAAAGAGGCTCCAAATCTTGCCCAGGTAATTATAGAGCAGTAAGTTTAACATCTATTGTGGGGAAAATGTTTGAGGGGCTCATACGGGATTATATTCAGGATTATATGGCTGAGTATAATATTATGCCAGCATGGTTTTACTAGAAGTTGTCAGACCAACCTGATCTGTTTTTATGAAGAGGTGAGTGGAAATATGGATAGTGGAGCAGCTGTGGATATAGTGTTTTTAGACTTTGCAAAGGCATTTGACACTGTCCCTCATAACCATTTATTGGGTAAATTAAAATCTATTGGGTTAGAAATAACAGTGTGTAATCGTACACAGGGAGTGGTGGTAAATGACTCCTACTCTGAATGTTCCCCGGTTATGAGTGGTGACCCCAAAGCTCAGGTCCTCTTTTAGTTAATGTATTTATTAATGATATAGTGGAGGGGATTAATAGCACTGTTTCTATTTTTGCCAATGACACCAAGCTATGCAATGTAGTGCAATATATGGAAGATGTTCAGAAATTGCAAGCAGACCTGGACACACTGAGTGTTTGGGCTTTCACTTGGAAAATAAGGTTTAATGTGGATAAATGTAAAGTTCTGCATCTTGGTATCAATAATCTGCAGGTTCTTGTATATCATAGACTACAGAACAGCATGCAGTGTCAATCTGCAGCCTCTAAGGCAAACAAGATATTGGCGTGTATTAAAAGAGGCATGGACTCGTGGGACAGGGATGTAATATTACTGCTGTATAAAGCACTGGTGCAGCCTCACTTGGAATATGCTGTTCTGTTCTGGGCTCCAGTTTATAGAAAGGATGTAGTGGAGCTGAAGAATGTGCAAAGACGAACAACCAAACTAATAAGGGGAATGGAGCATCTTAGTTATGAGGAAAGGTTAGAAGAATTGAACTTTTTTAGCCTTGAGAAAAGACGGCTCCGGGGAGACATGATTAATTTATATAACTATATAAATGGTCCCTACAAAAAATATGAGGAAAAGCTATTTCATGTAAACCCCCACAAAAGACAAGGGGACAAGGGGACATTCCCTTCGTTTGGAGGAAAAAGGATTCAATCTCCAGAGGAGAAAAGCCTTCTTCACTATGAGAACTGTAAATCTGTGGAATATCCGAGGAGCTGGTCACAGCAGGAACAGTTGAGACTTTCAAGAAAGGTTTAGATATCTACCTGAAACTAAAAAATCTTCATACGTATGTAGCCATATAAAATTCTAGATGCATGCATACTGATGGCAACTCTGAGATCAGAAATGAAATCTTCCTTAGAGCAGATTGGTTCTTGCCTTAAAGGGGTTATCTCGTTCCAGCATTTGACAACCTTTTATGCTGGTTGCCAAGCAGAGCTTGTGAAATGGAGGGGTGTATTTCTCCTCCCAGCAGGGAGTATCTTCACTTTCTGCAGACACAGCCCACACTGTACACATGATGGGCTGTGAGCTAGGGGAGGGGAGAGGTTCTCAGCTGTCATTGGAATCATTGGAAGTGAAAAGCTAAGGGTAAGTCGATAGTATATATCTAAATTTCTCGCTCTCTCTACATACTTTGTAACTAGAATGGGAATGGGACTTCACATCTGTGTCGCAAAACTGTTTTATGTTGGACTACACAGTACAACTGTGTTCTCTCTCTGTTTGTGATTTAAGTGGGACTGCATATCTTGTCACAAAAGTGTTTCATGTATTTTACATGGGACTGAACAGTACAGCTGTGTTCTCTCTCTGTATTTAATTTACGTGGGACTGCACATCTTACATAGGACTGCTGTGCATCGCTGTTTTCTTTATCTGTTTTTGACATGGGATTGCACATGAGTCACAAAAGTGATTTACGTGGGACTGCAGATCTTTGTTGCAAAAGTGCTTTATGTGGGACTGCACAGTACAGCTGTATTCTCTCACAAAAGTGTTTTGCAGTACAGTACAATGAAGCTCTTCTTTCTCTCTTTCAAAGCCTTCTTCTGTAGGGGTAACTAAGCTTAAAAAACTCCTTATCTCCCTCCCTTCACCTACATTTTAACCACCCTCGGTTGAACTTGATAAACAAATGTATTTTTTCAACCGTACTATGTAACATATCATCCAGGTAAATTATATTCTACCGAGCCCAGGTCTAGGACAGCAGAGGGTTAATCTGCTTCCCTGATGGACCGTGGCAGTGAGGAGGCTAATGTTTGTATCCCTGGTGGTCTGTGGCAGTGAAAGGGTTAATGTTAGCATCTCTGTTGAGTTATGGCAGTGAAAACATTCTCTTCTGAAAGTAATAAAGTGCCGAGAGGCAACACAAAACTTGTTGTTCAACCTACAGGGGGTCTTTTATTACAACATTGATGAGATTCTTATATTTAGTTTTATTAACTCTATGTTGTGTTTTTAATCTCTTGTATTTTAACACCCTGAAACCAACCAAACCATATAATACTATGGTTATTAGGTGGTGAAGCACTGGAAACAGCATGTCTGTCACTACCTTGTGCTGTCCTTAGCAAGGGCACTATAACCTATGTGACAGTTTCCTTTAGAAATAACAATATGGCCCCATAAACACAGTCGGATACTAAAGAAGAGTATCTGTCATTTCTGCAGACCTCTGCATAAATAGTTACAAAGCCATTAGTTACTAAGAGGTTCTGCAGCAGTTGCAATCCTTAATTACAACTCTAAGTACACTGCTAAAAAAATAATGGCAACATAAACAACACAATGTAACTAAAAGTCAATTACACGTCTGTGGAATCAACCTGTCCAGTTATGAATCAACACTGATTGTGAATAAACTTCTCCTGCTGTTGTGAAAATGGAACAGACAACAGGTAGAAATGAGAGGCAATTAGCAAGACAACCCCTAGAAAGGAGTGGTTCTGCAGGTGGTGACCACAGACCATTTCTCTGTTCTCATCCTTTTTGGTTGTTGTTTTGGTCACTTTTGCCTGTTTTCATTGCTTTCACCCCTAGAAGTAGCATGAGGCGGTGTCTACAAAACGCAGAATTTGCTCAGGTAGTGCAGCTGAGCTGTGGCAAGGTCAGCTGTGTCTGTCAGCCTGGGCCCATTTATACAGAAGCATCGAGCTGCCGCCATGTCACCAAAGTCATTGGGTTCTTGCGGTGATTCAAAAGATATTTTTGTTAACTCCTAGAAACCCCTGGTAACGGGACACATTAAGAACATTATTTGTACTGTGCATGTCATGTGTTAGCACATCACTCTGCAGACTTTGGAGACAGGGATTTCTGCTGGAAACTAGAGATGATATAAAGAAAAAAATGTATTTTGTGGTCTGTTCGTACCTTTACAGAGAGTTTGCAATCCGGCTGTCAGCATATATAGAAAGTAAGATAAGATACTGAGAATTATATCCAGCATAAAGGATAAGAGAAGTGGTACTGTGCAGTGTCCATCTATACAGAATAATAGCAGATAGGATATGACATTAAAGTGGGATAGGTGCGGGTCCCACCTCCGAGCAGTACACCTATCTCAAGAGCAGGTTCCCAAAAGTTTCGGTTCAGAATGGACAACCATTCACGCTTTTGTAATAGCCTCCATTCTCTTTTATTGGAGAAGAACAGTTGAACACACAGGTCAGTGAGAAGAGCTCTGCACGGGAAAGCAGGGAGTTTCAAAAAGAGAGGACATGCAGCCCCATCTACTACCATGCAGTGTGGCCCAACAGGAATCTGCCTGGTCAGACAGATTGCCAGTCCGGGCCTGCAGGTAGGTAAGTTTAACTTGCTTTTTTTTTTTTTTTTTTTTGCACCCTAACCCCATTTCAAATGAATTTTCTACTATTGGATAATCTCTTTAAATAGAAATACTTTTCCACAGAATGCTACTGCTGACATCCATAGGGAACATGTTGTCAAACAATAGTGGTCCACAGCTGTTGTCCAGTGGAGGGAGGGGAGGCCCAGTTGAAGTTTTACCTCAGGGACCACAAGCCTTTAGCTAGACCGTCACGCAACACACAGGAAAAGAGAAATGGTATTGTGTCCATATGCATAAACTAAGATAAGATTCTGAGAATAACACTTAGCATAAAGGACAAGAGAAGTGGTATTGTGCAGTGTCCATATATATACAGAATAAGAGAAGATACTGAGAACTGTAAATAATATCGGTTGCGTGGATTTAGGTACAACAATGTGACAAGAACCTAGAGTCACTCAGCAAAACTCTCATCAACTGCTTCACCTGGGGAAGATATATACTGTTTGTAGATTTCAGATCAAGGAATGTAATTTCCACAGATCACTATCAATGTATGGAGTAAAACTGTGCTGTATCAAAGATCTTTAGAAGGAATTCCAGTCATGCATGGACATTTTGTTGGTAATTAAAAATGGACAACGCATTTCATGCAGTATTGTGCTTCACTATGTCCACATATGGAGGAGAGCTTTGTGAAGTGGCTGCAGGATCTTCACTGAGGATCATATCAGCATGATGATTCTCCTCACAGGGCTGTTGGAGGGCCCTAGAGGATGGCTAGGGTGCTAGGTTAGGGCTGTCTGAGCTGTGCTACCACTTGTGGGTTGCTGAACTGAGAGATGTGGAGGTGCGCACCAGAGCTCTAAATCCAAGATAGTGCCCGCTGACTATGTCCTTTTGGGAAAGTGGAGAGTCGGTCCTTCTACCTCCAGATCTTGCCCACCCCTTCTTGCTGTCTCTAAGCTAGGCCTCATAAAATGATGTGGTGGGCTGTGGGCCTTGGGCTGGACACAAGTGATCTAGACACATTGTGGTGTTGTGCCTAAGGGTGAGTGCATTGCACTTTAATTATTGTATGGTTTTGAACAAATTTGTTTAGATATATTACACATGGAGAACGCCTGAGTCTCTTTTCTATAATCTCTTTCAACAGCATGTGAGACAGTTAATTAACATGTGATATAACTGACTGTGGTAGACTCGCAATGAATGGCTGAGCTGCTGACATCTGTAAATTTCTCTCTCTTAGGTGCAAATGGCTTCAGAACAATGCTGCACATTTTATGATTTAAAGAGGACCCGTGACATCTCCTGACTTGTCTATTTTAGTAAATCATTCTTACAGTCAATCATGGTAAATCACATATCTAATAAAGCCAATTATGAGGGTTTAACCCCATAACCCACCATGGTCAAACTACCGCGGTGCTTTGTTTTTTCCCCTCCTCGCCTTCCCAAAGCCATAACTTTTTTATTTTTTTTACTTACATAGATATATGAGGTCTTTTATTTTGCAGGACAAGATGTACTTTATATTGGTGTCATTCATCGTTCCATAGAATATACTGGCAAACCAGAAAAAAATTCTGAGTGGAGCAAAATGTGAACAAAACATACTTGCGCCATGTTTGCAGGTGTTTTGCTTTTACGCTGTTCAATCTGTGGTATAAATAATGTGTTATCTGTATTCTACAGGTTGATACGAATCAAGAAAATAGCAAACATATACAGTTTCTGTTATGTTTTGGTACCGTAAAAATTCTCCAAATATTTTCTATTTTTGAAAATAACTTTTTTTGTACTAACACCTTTGGACTTGAGTGAGGTTGCATTTTTTGCAGGCTGAAGTGCACTTTTTATTGATACCAGTTTGGAATAGATGTGACTTTTGATCAAAGTTATTCCAATTTAAAGGGGACGTGAAATGACCCAAAAAAACACTAAATTTTGGTGTTTGGAATTTTTTGTCCTCTATGGTGTTCAGTGTATGGGATAAATTATGTTATATCTTAATAGAATGGACTTTTTCGGATGCGGCAATACCAAATATGTGTAACTTTTTTTTTTTTTTTTTTTACTGGCAAAAGGGGGGTGATTTGAACTTTAAATATTTTTTTTATTTTGTTTTACACTTTAAAACATTTTTATTCTTTAACTTTGAGTCCCCCTAGGATGCTTCACCACTAGGGGGTGTAATCATTTATACAGCCTAATGCATTGCAATACAATGCATTAGGGTGTACAAAGATGGCGGTTTTACTACTTCTTGCCTGGGGCAGGAAGTAGTAAAACAGAAAATATGGTGGCGATGGAAGCCTTCACAAGGCTTCCAGTTGCCATGTTAAGTGATCTGGGCCACACGATTTCGCTGCGGGCGCCCCCACAGAAGTGAGAAATGGTGCGCGGCACCGTTTCTCATTGATTTAGGTGCCACGGCCATGTTTGCTGCAGCGTCTAAGGGGTTAAACAGCGCCGAGTGTTAGCTGAAACTAGCAGCTAACACCCTTTGGCTATGTAGCGGGATCGCAGCCACTTACCGGCAATAGGATGTACACATACGTCCAGGTGCGGTAAGGGGTTAAAGAGGACGGTGACATCTCCTGATACATATGTTTTAGTAAATACTTGTGTTTCCTGTGAAATAACAATTCGGAGGCATCTATTATTAGATCTCTGTGTTGTGTGGTTCCCCTGCTTATCCTACTGGAAATTTACATCTGTCAGACGTATATTACCAATTGCACATGCCCAGCACAGCATGGCATTGTCCAATCAGAGCTGAAAGTTGGAATGGTAACACCCTGCTGACAAATTCAGTAATATATTTCTAGGAGCAATAGTAGAGAAACAGGACAACCAGAGTTATAAGAGAGGATGCTCCAGAATTGTTTTATCACAGGGAATACAAAGAAATAAGACATTAGACTAGACACAGACAAGATGGAAAAAGGGGAACAAATGTGGCCATTGAGATCTGAGAAACGGACCTGAGGATCTTTATGTTACAGAGAGACATCAGGAACCTCAAATGTCATGTATGGTTACATATTTGTCCCATATGTCCCAAGTCAAATGGAAATTATCAATAGTATTATCTAACATAGCAGTTAGGTGTTCTAAGGACCTTATATCTCTAAGTCGCCTGAACACATCACTTAATTTCGGTGGATCATTACGTTTCCAATATGAGGAAATCATACATTTTGTTGCTGTAAGAATATGTAACAGCAATTTCTGAATGGGTTTCTTCAACTTCGTCACAGGTCTTCTTAAAGCACTACTAATTGGCTTTATTAAGTAGGTAATTTAGCATGATTGATAATGAGAAAGTTGTGCTTTCAACAAACCATTCACAAAGACAGAATTTGCCAAAAATTTCAAACACAAAAATGTTGACCTATCTTGTCAATCATTAAAAAATTATGATCAACATCCACAGGTTTCCTAGAATCCTGAATGATAACTTTCTATTTTTGCAACATTTTTAGCAAGGCTGCATAGCATGCTCACCATAGTAAAAATGTCTCCCAAAAAGTAGAGTTGACTGGAGCCGAAGAAAAATGCCGCTCTAATACACTCATATCTACTAGTTTATAGCGTCCATGACATCCAGACCTCAGGCTGTAGACCCCTGATTAAAAGCTCATAACAGCAGAGGGATCTAATTCAAGCTACATGATTCAGACCTTGGATATGTCCCTTGGTCATGATCAATATGAGTTCATCAAGCAAAGAAAATTGTGTGAAATTGAAACACAAAGGGCAACATGTATGAACTTGCCGCCAACTCAGCAGTTCTAAATAGCTTTTTCTTAGTGTAGAATGCGCCTGAATGAATGAAATTGTTGTATGTGGGTTCATAAATCTGGGGTGTGGTCTGCCTGGCATAGCATATTTTTGGCACATTTTTGGTGCATTTAAAAGTGTTGGTCCAGGTGCAAAATGCTCCAATTTTTTGCCTCGAAGCATACCAGAAAACTGGTACAGCCTCGTTCATACATGTCGCCCAAAGTGTGGGAAATATCATAGCATGTACACTAGTTTTCTGGCATACAAAATTCCAATACTATCCTCCTCTGCAGAAAAAAATTGTGACTTTTCTGTGTTTTCATGCTGCTCTCATCACTTTTCCAGAAAGGGGTCAGGTTTAAGTGGTGGGTGTGGGCAAAGTAAGCTGTTACCTGGGAGTCATCTTTGGGTGTGTATAGAGGCATGGTTTGGTGTGATGACATATATGTGGGCAAGGCTCTCTCCACTGCTATGCTGAGGGGCCCATAAGGGTATGTTCACATGATGTACTGTACGCGCTGCAGCACATCGTGTGTTTCAGGAGCTCGCGCTAATACGCGCGTACTCCCATGGCGCTACGGGGGCCGGCTGCCCGCTGGCCCCATAGACATGCATTACTCGCAGTGCGTATTCGCTGCGAGTAATTGACATGTCACTTATTTCCCCGATCGTATTGTACAAGCGGGGAGAGGAGGCATAATCCATGGTTCTCTATGAGAACCATGGATTACCGTAATTATGGGGCGCATTTCCCCATGTATTAAGCGCAGTACACCACGAAATACACAGCTAAATGCGCCCCAAAATGAGCCGTGTGAACATACCCTAATACTGCCATCCACAGCCTAAAATATTAACTATAATTTTCTGTATGTCAGAAAGCATTTCTTTGTGTGGTGGACAGACACTGAGCAACACACCAAATGTATGCCTCCGTCTCTTATTCTTGCTCCAGCACAATTTTCATTAACACCAGTGTATAAAAATCCGACCTTTATGAATCCCCCCAGAATGTTAGATAACCTTACGTATTTCCACAAAACTGGAAAACAAGTAACGAGGTAAAAAACATTGTATAAAACTGTATATGTAGAGCTGTACCTTTGTCTTGTGGAATACAGATATAAGACTCTGTTGTTACCGGCATTGAGAGCACTTCTTGACTTTGTAAATTACAGCCAAGACTGAATCAATATTGTTTGTACAATTCATATGTGAAACAGAGATTCAAGTACTGTCATAATATCGTATACACTTAGAAGACGAAAAAAATAAAGGCTTTTAGAAAGTGACAGTCAGTGTCTGCAAGCCAAAACCTGAAAGTGAAGACCACGTAAATCAATGGCAAAAAGGGTTTTGCTAAAATTGGCATATAGTTATGTAGAGATGTGCCCACATAGTGAAACAAAGAGTGAGAAATTCTTTATTTGACTGAATAGAGAAAACTGTTGAAGGGGATAACTGCACTAGGCAATGTATTTTTGTTAAAAAGGACCTCCTATCAGTGGTGTAGATATCAGGGAGTAGTGTCTGGGGGTCCTCCTTGGGAGGCATAGTAGTGAAGCTGGCATCGCACACTTGCCAACTCTCCTGGACCATCGGGAGAGTTGTGAAGTCCCCACGGGCACCGTGTATGGTGCTCTGATGCTTCAGAAGCTGTGTCTCACCATGCGCAGCAGGAGCTGGTTGTAATGTGTAGCCGGGCTTCCGCTGCAGCAGCCCAGAATGGAGCTATATCTGATTGCAGCCATAGATAGGGCTGTCAGTAGCATCTGTGGCATCTGCAGTGAACCGGGCCAGAGGGTGGCAGAGGAGAGAGTAGGAGTAGGAGTAGCCTTGGAATTCACCGCTTTAGTCACAGTGGCATTAAAACTGGCAACAACACCTCTCATGCTCCTCTATTGCTGGCCCCAGTGAAGAGGGGATCTGCATTTTGGATGATGGTGGTGGTAGTTGTTCTCCCTGGGCACACTCTGTTGGTGATCTCTCCCTCAACTGCCTGCATTGGATGGTGTGTGAGGTGTCATTGGTGTGTGGTGCAGAAATGACAGGCAAGAGACAAAGGGGTTTTAATGTTTTCAAACATATCAGCAGAGTCCGTCTTTACTTTCCATAGCAGGTCGTACTAGCACACAGGAGTGGATTACATTCATTACAATTACATTTCTCTTCTCTCAGTCCAAGTCATTCAGTAGATTAGTGCAGGAGCAGTGATTCCCTCAATTAAAGTCCCTTGTGAAGGATTTCCTGAAGTCAGACGTGCGAGCTCCCCTTAATTCCCATGTGGGCTGGACAATTATAAGAACTTGGGCCAGGTCAGAGGCTAACTGGGTCCCAAAGGGCGTGAGGTCTGGTGAGACTAAGGGAAACACGTATGATCGGGTTTTTCACTCTTTTCTGACGTCAAATGTGCCAAAGTGAGCCGGCTACGATGTGTAATGCGCCTAACGAATGTGTTAGGTGCATTGTTCGTAAGACTCAACACTTTTTAGTGCATGAGGGGGTGTTCTGAGGGCGTGTCGCACCACACTCGTATTATTAGACACATATCAATGTGGGTCATCAAAACTAGGCACATTACTGCTCGAACAGGCAGACCTATCTCAATGTGGTCTGTCTGAGCCTGAGAAGTTGAAGCGGAGCTAGATTTGCTGTTAGGGAAAAAATGTTCAATATTTCTCAACTTACACCAGTATAAAAATAAAAAGTAATTTCTGATAATTATCAAACTATATAAAATTTAATTATTTACAATTAATGAAAAATGTTATCATATAAAATTAATATACAAATATATAATGTCCCAAAAATATAAAAATATCTCCTATAAAATGTATTTAAATTTAATAGAATCTAAAACTAATTTAACATTAAATAACCCACTGATGTTTTAAAATTTTTAATTTTTACTACATTAAATTTGAAATGTATTTTAGCTGCTCTCACCCTTTATTCTACATACAGCAAGAGCCAGCACAGCACAGGTATTGCTGGGACCTGTGGTCCACCAAGCAACATCACTACCATAGTTTCTATTCACTGACATGCTATTCTAATGACTTTTCTTTTATTTCCAGCCTTTCTGTAGCCTTTATATGTGTTTGGCACATTACTTATGTGCCTAAGTTCCGTAATGCGCCAAACACACAGGTGAGGCGTGATGAACTTTAGACACCATTTTCATAAATTCAGGTGCATTATACACTTTAAAATAGATGAGAAAATGAACTTCGATGCACCTAGTTCCATACATGTCTCCCCAGGAGTGCAAAGTGTGGCTGATCCATTTTTGTGTGTTTACACTACATTACAGCCTTGTCAATGTGCACCTGCACCATTTATTTCAAATTTTTCCGGAAATGCTGATCGCTATTAGTGTTTTTCAAATGATATGTTTGGGAGAGTGACTGCCTCCACTTTGGTGCTGCACTCAACCTATTCATTTAGGCAGCTTTTAAACAGTATAGAGTATAGTTGGAACCATCTTGCCCTAAAAAGTGTGGCCATCTGGAAAGGTGAGATTTGGGGCCTCATGTATGAAAACTGTCTAGGTCAAAGACTTTCTTTGTTGCCCACAGTAACTAATCAGAGCTCCCATTTCATTTCACATAGTGTTCTGGAAAAATAAAAGGGGAGCTCTGATTGGCTGCTGTGGGCAACAAAGAAAGTCTTAGACCTAGACAGTTTTCATACAAAAAAACCCTTAGGGTATGTTCACACAGCTGGCCCCATGCCATATACCCATGCCCGGAGCTCTCTACATCCGCAGGCGATTATCCCTTAGCAATTAACCCCTCTTTCCCCATTGGCACTGCCGCAACATAATCATGGCTGCCGATGGCTTCCCTAGCAGCCCAGAAATCTAACAAAGGCCTCCATGGCTGCCCTGTGGGCATGGCCGCGCATATTGACTGACAGTTGCAATAATGTGCACTGCTCTCCACTGTAACAGTGATCTAAAGATCACTGTTACAAGTCCCCTATAGGAACAACTGAAAAAAAATGAAAAACTGTAAAAACAGTAAAAAAAAAGTAAAACAAAAAATAAAATAAAACACTACCAGGATTGCTGTATTTTGTTCAAAACGGCTTACAAAAACCTTGATAAAAACTGATCATATTGTAAAGTGCTGCGGAATATGTTGGCGCTATATAAATAAAGATTATTATTATTATATGAGAGAGACACCTGATACTGTGCTGGGATGGAGAGAGAGAGACACCTGATTCTGTGCTGGGAAAGAGAGAGAGAAACCTGATGCTATGCTGCGACGAGAGAGAGAAACCTGATGCTGTGCTGTGATGTAGAGAGAGACACCTGATGCTGTGCTGGGGGGAGACAGAGACACCTGATGCTGTGCTGGGGGGAGACAGAGACACCTAATGCTGTGCTAGGATGGAGAGAGAGAGAGAGACCTGATGCTGTGCTGGGATGGAGACAGAAACACCTGATGCTGTGCTGGGGGGAGACAGAGACACCTGATGCTGTGCTGGGATGGAGAGAGTGACACATGCTGCTGTGCTGGGATGGAGAGAGAGACACCTGATGCTGTGCTGGGACGAAGAGAGAGACATCTGCTGCTGTGCTGGGATGGAGAGCGAGACACCTGATGCTGTGCTGGGATGGAAAGGGGATACCTGATGCTGTGCTGGAAAGAGAGAGAGAGAGAGATACCTGATGCTGTGCTGGGACGAGAGAGAGAGACCTGAAGCTGTGTTGGGATGGAGAGAGAGACATGATGCTGTGCGGGGGAGGGTAGACCTAATGCTGTGTTGGGATGAAGAGAAAGACACCTGATGCTGTGCTGGGGGAATAGACAGAACTCCTGATGCTGTGTTGGGACAAAGAGAGAGACATTTGATGCTGTGCTAGGGTGAGAGAGAGACAGCTGATGCTGTTCTGAGGAGAGACAGAAAGACCTGATGCTGTGCTGGAGGGAGAGAGAGAAACCTGATGCTGGGCTGGGAGGAGAGAGACCTGATGCTGTGCTGGGATGAGAGAGAGAGACACCAGATGCTGTACTGGGGGGAAATAGAGACACCTGATGTTGTGCTGGGATGGAGAGAAAGAGACCTAATGCTATGCTGGGGGGAGAAAGAGAGAGACACCTGATGCTGTGCTGGGATGGAGAGAGAGACCTGATGCTGTGCTGGGATGGAGAGAGTGACACCTGCTGCTGTGCTGGGATGAAGAGAAAGACATCTGCTGCTGTGCTGGGATGGAGAGCGAGACACCTGATGCTGTGCTGGATTGAGAAAGAGATACCTGATGCTGTGCTGGATGAGAGAGAGAGAGACCTGATGCTGTGCTGGGATGGAGAGAGAGAGACCTGATGCTGTGCAGGGGGGTGGGGGAAGGGGGAGAAACCTGATAGTGTGCTGGGATGGAGAGAGAGGCACCTGATACTGTGCTGGGGGTAGAGACAGACACCAGATGCTGTGCTAGGACAAAGAGAGTGACATTTGATGCTGTGCTGGGACGGGAGAGTGAGAGAGAGAGAAAGAGACACCTGATGCTGTGCTGGGGGGAGAGAGAGACCTGATGTTGTGTGAGAGAGAGATGCAGTCCCATGTGAAAAAAGTGTGCAGTCCCACGTAAAACACAACTGTGCAGTCCCATACACAACTGTTTTGTGAGAGAGCTGCACAGTCCCATGTAAAATAAAACTGTTCTGAGCAGTCCCATGAAAATCACATCTGTACCATGCAGTCCCATGTTAAGCACACCTGTAATGCACAGTCTCATGTAAAACACAACTGTACAGTCCCATGTAACACACATCTGTTCTGCGAAAGAGAGAATCCCATGTAAAACACTTACAAACAAATAACGTTTATAATTTTGTAGGAGAGCCATTTCACTGTTCTGCGCAGTCCCATGTAAAACAGTATTCAGTATTTTGAATCTGCCAAAAATCCGATGGTACACTGTGCTGCATATACAGCCATGAAAAAAACCCTGCTGTAGTCTATACATCACAGAATTTTTTCCATCGCGTTTAAAGGGGTTGTTCTCACTACAAGGATTGCTTTTTATGTTAAATATCTTGCAAAAACAAGTCACTGTGCAATATATGTCCATTAACAGTGTCCTACCTATTCTGAGATATCCCCTCTTGTATGGGCTGCATCAGCTCCTCAGGTCACTATAGCTACAGACCCGTTTGATCTCTCCTGATAGGCTGCCAGCACTGGTTGCTATAGCTACAGACGTGGCTTCTACTGCAGCCTAGTGGAAATCAGTAAACGCCCCTGAATTCAAAGTGAAACCAAGAAAACAGGACTGAAGTGAGATGAATCAGTGTAGTGAGACAATCCCTTAAAAATCCGTCGGAATATGCACCATGTTGCATATTGTGCGGGATTCCGGCAGATTGCTGTTGGATTCCCATACATTCAATTATATGGGCTGATAGTAAATCCGAAAACCGACTGCGGCTTTTGTGTAAATCTGCGGCAAAAATCACGGTTCTTCCACGGTCCAGCAATGTCAAAAATGTCATCGTATTTTGGATGCCATTTTGTCATTTGCTGTATGCACATAGCCTTAGTCTAAGACAGCTAAGAACCTCTCCCTTCCCTCAGCTCACACAGAATGAATCATCAGGAGCATGCTCACAGTGTGGGATGTGTCTGCAGAGACTGAAGATACTCCCTGCTTGGAGGAAAAACACGCCCCTCCATTTCACAAGCTCTGCTCGGCAACCAGCACAAAAGGCTGCCAAATGCTGTAGCAAGAAAACCCCTTTAAATGCTGTAGCAAGACAACCCCTTTATTGATAATTGGCTGGATCTTCCATCAATCACATATGCTGCAGATCTACAGTGTCTGTGACATTGTATGATAAGCGTGATTTCAAAAAAACAGTGTCAAAGGAAAGACCATTGTATGGTGAAAATACTGTATCCTGAGGTCATTGTAACATGAGATATCACTGCATATCATCTTTCTCTACATCTATATTTGTATACTTACTTGAAGAACTTTTATTCTCTACGGTATAAGACCACAGTCAGTTTTTATACTTCCAAAGAAAACTCTGAAATCTGCAGGAGCTTATGCACAATGGCAGTCATAGCTGCGAATGACAGATCTCAGCCAAAACAGGCTCTGTGTCAGCATGGGTTAAAATTATTGACATAAAGTCTCCAAATTTGACATAAAGTAAACCAAAAGATAAAAACTGACACAAGCCTGGGGAAAAAATTTTCCTATGCAGCCCAATTCAAAACCCTCCTGCGCATGAAAATTATTGTTTAACATTGTGTGATATGCAAGGTCCTCGGGTAACGCGCTCTGGATCCTGTCCATCTTATTTTGTTTAATCGCCCTTCCATCCAAAAAAACGGGTTTCCCTATGCTTTCCCCCAAATTAGAGAAAAATAGAATCTGTTCCCCGAGTCACTCTTATAACAGATTTTCTCCATTTTCCTTCCATTCTTCAGGTTAAATTTAGAAATGATGAAACATTGGCTGGTTAATCACATGTATCTATGTGGATATTTTTATTCTCATTGGAATAAGAATTGTGTTTTTGTTTCTGGAAATTGCCTATTATTGGAAATGAAAACGGTTCTGCGTTGATAAATGACCCTTTTTTCCCGCATGAACCTCACAGCTGGTAGCTTACTAGTGGGCACCAGCCAAATTGCTGTCATAGGGCTAATGATATTTATATGACAAATATCCAACCGCTATCATTATCAACCTCTGCTTCAAAAGACTAAAAAATTTGGGCATCACTGGGCTAAACTATAATTTTTTCATTAAAACCCTTTTCTGTGCATGCTGGAGAGTAGTTTAACGCATTTTTGGGGACAATAGATCCCTAAATGGTTTAAAAAGCATTTGCCCCAAAAAATAATGCAAAAATGCAAATATCCCGTCACTTTTGTATGAGAACTTTATACAAAACTATAAAAAGTAGTTCATTTCCAAATGATATCACTGTAAAAAAAAAAGAAAAGCAAGCAGTTTTCACAATATTATGCTGGGAGTAGTAGTTGAACAGCATTTGGGGTACAATAGATCCCAAAAATGCAAAGAAATTTAACAAACTGAAACTACTCCTGTCACCTTTGTATGGAAACTTTATACAAAACTATAAAAAGTAGTTCATTTCCAAATGATATCACTGGAAAAAAACATGAAAAGCAAGCAGTTTTCAAAATACCATGCTAGATATGACTACTATGCCGTGCCCCATATAACACATGGTTATTTTGGGTCCATTGGGTTTTCAGTGTTGGGTATATGCAGAGGCGGGACGAGGGGAGGCAGAGGTAGGCGATCAGGCCAGGCCTACCACTGCTTTACCCAAGGGGGCGCAGGCAGGGCCCCGAACTTCGCCCTCCCAGGCCGCTCCCCGGGGGCCTGAACCCGGCGGTCTCTTTGACCACTTCGGCAGCAGAGAGCGGCGCTCCCTGCCCCAGACAGTGTCGACCGGCTCTTGGAGATCGCTGGATCCCCGTAAGCCGCAGGGCCGACCGGGGGCCGCCGGGTCCTAAAACAGCGCTGGGACCCCCCGGGGGCCCCGTGCGGCTCAGTGGCAGCGTCGCGTTTAAGTGATGTCTCGCGACCGCCTCTCCTCGGTGCACAGTCTCATGGGCCGTGCGCCCGGGGAGCTGGGGACAGCGCCGGCGGGTAAAGAAAGAGGAGCGCGCCCCCGGAACGGGTAAGGTGAGTATAAATGTTGTTATTTTTAAGTCCCTGACTCCCCATACGCCTGCCTGGGCCCCATACCCCTGCCTTGCCCCATACGCCTGCCTGTGGCCCCCATATGCCTGCCTGTGGGCCCCATATCCCTGCTTGTGGCCCTCATACCCTCTGTACCCCTATATGCCGCCTGTGGCCCCCATACCCTGCCTGTGGCCCCCAACCCTGCCTGGGCCCCAAACCCGATGCCCCCCCATACGCCTTCCCTGTGGCCCCATACACCAACCTTGGCCCCATACACCTACCTGTGGCCCAATACCCCTACCTTGGCCCCATACCCCTGCCTGGGGCCCCATACACCCCCGATTCCCCTTCGCCCCCCCTGACCCCCATACCCCTGCCGAACCCCAACGCCTGCCTGTGCCCCCAACGCCTCCCTGACCCCCCCCATAGCCCTGCCTGGGGCCCAGCTATAACCTGCCGTGTGCCCCTATATACCTGCCTGAGCCCCTATAGCTATAAAAAAAGCCTGAGTCCCCCTATATATCTGCCCCTATATCAATATACCTGCCTGAGAGGACCCTATATCTATTACCTGCCTGAGTGCCCTTATATCTAAAACCCTCCTTGAATTGACCCAAGTCATATACCTGCCTGAGGTGACCCTGTATCTAATACCTCCCAGATTGACCATATATTTATATCCCTGCCGATGCCCCTATATTTTATATACCTACCTGTCAAAGGGGGACAATAACCTAACCTGCCTGCTAGAGGGCATATCTATATACCGCAACTGAGGGGCCCTATATACCTAAAATTAAGGAGTTAACTGGAAAGTTAGATTCTAAGATATTTGTGTCCAAATTTTCAGGGACAGCATTGGCCGGGACAATCAGCAGAAGGTGTAAACCCGGGGATGGGAAAAAAAAGGGGAAGGGTGAACGACCTGACAAAAATGATGTCCCCGGGTATCCTAAATGTAAACTCCCGGAAATTTCACTTACATTTCTGCCATGCCTACATACAACTTATCTCCCACATCTGTCACTGTATACGGGGGTATATGTCCGGGGCTGTGTACAGCTGTAGCCCCACATGTGGGGGCGCTTTGGGTCAGGGTCGGGGGATTATTTTATCCTTAATAGTAAAGTTTTGGTCTTTTTTTTGTAGGGGTGTTTTTTAAACAATCATTCGTCTGGGAGATTTCTCCATGTATCGGGGGATTATTTGGTGACTGTTTTTTTTGTAAAGTATTACAGTCATACGGAGGGGACATTTTTTAAAAACAAATTTGTCATTGTCAGTGACTGTGAGGGATGGACAGGACTATGTGGAATAGCAGAAAATTAGTGACAGGACCTGGCACAAGGTGAGGGAAAAGTGTGGGGGAGGGGAATTTTTGGGGAGCGGGGGGGGGGGGGGGGCGCCATTGGGGTGACTTGCTTTTGGGGACCAAAATGCCTTGTCCCGGCCCCGGGTAATGCACACAGAAAAAACAAACAATGTTATAGCCAGCTCACCCGTCCATGGAATCGCATGGACCACTGGGATTACAGCGAACTGAAGCAGCACATAATAAGGGTAAGGTATTCCCAGGTAAAAAAAAATTTTCATTTATTTAGGCACAGAAGAAAAACCTTCAGGGGCAGGGAAAAAACTTATTTAGCCCCGTTACGGTGACCCCCGGGGCAAGCCCCATGCCAACGGCATGAAACGCGTAAGATTTATCCTGCCCTGTAAAATTTTATCTTCTGCACCTCAATAAATGTTATTTTTTTACCTGAGCAATATGCTGGACATCCATCTATCTACAGTATGATATGCTACTACAGGACCTGGCAAAGACTGGAGCTTGTGGATCCTGAAAAAAGAGCTGTATTATTGCCCCAGGTACCAGCATCTTGTTTTATGATAAACATATATACTTTTGCATAGTGCACCTTAGGCTCTCAGCACTCATCAGGACCTGGGTGCAACTGTTATCTTTGCATAACCTACAGCCATGCCCCTGTGTGGTAGCAGGGTGCAGCTACAGCTATAGTGGATGCAGAACAAGCAGTAATATCTGGCCCACAGAAAACTAGATGAATGGAACTATGCTTTCAATTTACATTTTTGATCGTAAGACACTCTGTATGCCATATGCACTGACTGTTTCTAGGACTGCTTCCCTCATCTTTTGCAAGGGGATTTTGGGACTCAATTAACTTCCGCACCTCCTACAGCTATTTCAACTAACAGAACCACAGATGATGCTTCATTATTCCTCTTAAAGGGGTTTTGCCATGAAGTAAAATTGACGTGGGAAATTTGTAAACTAAATAATAAACATTTTCACTATTCATTATTATTAAAAATTCTGCAGCGTTTATGTTTTAGCTGCTCCCTTAGTGATCCATTGTTTACAGCTCATCTCTAGGGGATACAACCAGGGCTGAGAGCTCCTCAGTCCTGGTCCCACATGCTCAGACATCACCTCTCCTCTCGGGCAGCTACTGAATGTTCAAACCCCAGGTGCTGTCATTCTACTCTTGTCCTCTGTACTCTTTAGTAATTAGTCAAACAGTGCAAATAAATGAAAAAAAGAAACCTCAATCAGGTCTGTGCATTGATAAAAAGAAAAAAAAACACAGGTTTGGTTTCTGCAGTGATTTGAATCTAGGACCGTTGTGCCTGGAGGCAAAAACTTTACCTCTCAGCTACTAACAATGCTTTACATAAACAGACGTTTCTTTGACTAGAGAGAGGACAGGCCTGGTTATGTCATCCTGTAGGGTCACATGATATGCAATTCAAACAAATCACACGCCCCCTTCTGAGCATACAGAGCTGAAGAGCTGGATGCAGGAGGTATGAAATGAGATAGTGGCAAAACCCCTTTAAGACAGTACTGAGATGTATAAGAAAAATTCTCATATATACACCTATCTGCAAAAACATTAAAGTTCCCTGCTCAATATTGTTTATTCCTCAGCTACACAGCTCCATACCCCATATACAGCAACCTGCCATATTGTACTAGAGTAGCTTTTCACTGGGATCAGGTCAGAGGGCCAGTCTTTACAACTAACACAAATCAATGAGCCCTGTGTGCCCATGACCCTGTCCTAGGTTGTTCTTTCTTGGACTGGATCATTTTTGGCAGTTACTTACCACCGCATACCAGAAACACCCCACAGAATCTGGCATCTAAAGAGTCTCTGATACAGTTGTCTTGACATCACAATTGACATCAAATTTACTTATTCTTGTGAAATTTTCCTGCTTTCAGCACATTAAGTTCAAGGTGCTGTCTCAACAAACATATTGAGGGCATATCAATAGGGGGCATATCAATGAGGGCATATCATTAGGGGGCATATCAATGCCACTAATATTTGATAGGTGTTGGTTGCTCCTCTGGGACCCACACCCTTCTCGAGAACGGGCCCCGGAAAATCTCCATTTTGAATGGAAAGGTGGTTGGAACGATCCCATTAACTCCAACGGGAGTTCCAACTATAGCTGAATGAGCTGCTTGGCTATACTCGGAACACCCTTTGAAATCAATAGAATAGTTCTGATCATCTCTCTGTGTTGAATGGAGATTTTCAGGGGCCTGTTTTCGAGATAGGTGTGGGTCCCAGAGGTTGGATCCACACCTTTCATGCATTAATGACATATCCTATCCATATGCCATCAATGTAATTGGTAAGAATACCCCTTAAATGTTCATGTGATGTCCTATCAGCAAAACATTTGGCAGGTGCCTTTGTTACAACATATCAAAATTATTAACTTCAGCTGATCAATGCACATCTCCTTGGATTCTTGTGTAGTCATGTACAAAATGTACTATACTCTACAAAAGACAAATAGGGGGACATGTATGAAAACTGTCTAGGTGCAAGACTTTCTTTGTTGCCCATAGCAACCAATCAGAGCTCCCCTTTCATATTTTCAGAGCACTATATTAGAAAATGGAAAGTTGAGCTCTGATTGGTTGCTATGGGCAACAAAGACAGTCTTACTGCTAGACAGTTTTCATACATAAGGCTCATGATGTTTTCAATACACTACATGCACAATATTTACAGTACACCACAATACATGTACAGCACTTACAATACACTATAATGAATGTACAGTATTTACAACATACAATACATGTATAATATTTACACTAACTGTACAGTATTTACCACACACTACAATTCATGTATAATATTTACACTAGATGAACAATATTTACAATACACTACATGTATAATATTTACAATGTCGTGATGACCTATATGACACGCACGCACGCACCACACACACACACACACACAACACACACACACAAACCCACACACACAGCACACACCACACACCGGGACATGCTATAATTTGCAGTCCTGCTCCAGCTGGCAAGCTTCTGGTTGTCTGCTTCTTAGTCCCATGAGTTACTTTTATGGTTAAATGATATCATTGCAGAGTAGAAGGCTGTAGCACTGCAAATCATCTGCTGGTGACAGTAATGAGTTAGTGGAGGATTGAAAACTTTGTTCCCCTCAGTTGTTTGTGTGCACGAGGAGGGCGGACTTGTTGTGGTTCTGCAGCTCACCTTGCTCTCACTTAAATCACATCCCTCTTCATCTCGTGCAAGCACTCCCTCCTTACTCACGACCCATGTCATCCCTCCCTCAGTCTCTACTCCTCCTATATCTATTCCTCCCCCTCCGTCCTCCTCCTTCCCCCATCCCTCTCTCTCTCTCTTTTTACACTACTCTAACAAAGCAGAATCCCCTCTGCTTTCCTCGATTCCACAAGTGCAGAGCAGTTAGTGCTGCACAGAAGCAGGCAGAGCTTACTGCAACATAGCAGAGCATCACCATCATCATCATCACACCTTGCAGGTGAGGACTGCACACCTCTAGCACTGATGATGGACCAGGTCTGAAGGGCTGAGACCTCCTGACTTCGCATCCTCATGGTTTTTCTTACTTGCCACTTTGGATCTTCCATATCAAGTTAAACTAAGGCAGCTACTTATCATGAAAGGAATTAGGGCAATATTATATTACTTCCTAGTGGATCTCTTTACTTTGCTGTGTGGCACACAGGGGAAGAGTGGACCTCACTTTGGGAGCACTGAAGTGGTGTCAGATGTCAACCTGTCTAACCATGGAGATCTAGAGTCTTCAGAGCCTCCTCAGACTGCAGAAGGTTGCAGGGGCTATTTTGATGTCATGGGGCAATGGGACCCTCCATTTAACTGCAGTTCCGGAGATTTTCTCTACTGTTGTGGTACTTGTGGCTTCAGATACTGCTGAAAGTTCAAACAAGCTAAACTGGATCAAAGCGTCTGCACAAACTATGATAGACCAATCTGGCTGCAACCAGGAAAGACACCCCCAAAGATTGATGACCCCCTGCATGACCCCACTAGGGATAAAACAAATTTGATTGTCTACATCATTTGTGGAGTAGTAGCTGTAATGGTCCTTGTAGGGATATTCACTAAACTTGGACTGGAAAAAGCTCAGAGACCTCAAAGAGAAAACATGTCAAGGTATGTCAGTCTCGACTGGTCAGTCTATGTCATGAAATCTAAAGCTTGCAATTTTGATGCTTGGTCACCGCTGACCCATATATACTGTGACCAAGGTTCACTAGTTCAATGTCAATGAGACTTAAAGACTATAAACGCTTAACAATATTGTCTTTCCATAAACTGGTGTCTTAAATGTCCAATATTTGTGCATAATGTTGCCATTACTCCGAGCTGTAACGTATATACTGTAGTACTGCAGCCATGTGTATACAGGTCAGTTCCACACTGTGTCAGTGTACATTACAGTCTCTTATAACCTGTGATGCAAACAATCCACCACCCACACAGTTGCTGCCGAAATCCCATTTACAATCCTGAATTTGACTTGAGCTGAATCTTCTACGCATCTTGGAATTTGGCTCAGCAACCACAGAGCTGCATCTTGTCTTGGAAATGGAAAGTGCAAGATGCACCTGCTCAGTAGATGTCTGTGTGGATTTAGGTTAAACTCATTCTTCTTGTAGATGTTGACTGTGTGCACTGAGCTGTTCTTTTCTACCATGGGGCTAAAACCACTAACACTGTCATCATGGCTTAATTCTGAATAAAGGATTTAGGAAGCCATGCAGAGAAGTGAGAAGTCCCTCCTTGCATGCACATAGGTTGACGGTGGAAGATTGCCCCTATTTTTCTAGGTTATCCTTCTGCTGATTACCATGAAAAAAAGAGGAGAGAGAGGGTGACAAAAGTGGAGCACAAGGAAAAGCAGGGATGAGTAAGTGGAACAGGACAGAGATGAGGGTGTTGTCATCAGTGTGAAGGCCAAGGGACTAGTACAGCTATGTGGACAGGTGCAATGGGCATTAACAGAGACGCCACTGGAGAACTACAATGCACAAGTAACTGGCACTGAGGGATACAGAGGGAGATTGTGTGGGCAGTAGGCGGGATGACAGTTTGGGATAAAAGCCCGTTTTTCCCATCATCTCAACATTCAGATCATGTCAGCATCTGTGTGAAAACATAACATATTTTTAACTTCTCTGTTCCCACTGATTCATTATGCTAATCTCAACCACATGATAGCAGATGGAGATGAAAGGGTCTGTCTTTCCATCCACAGTATCTCTTTTTCTATCTATCTATCTATCTATCTATCTATCTATCTATCTATCTATCCACCCATGTATGTATCTATCTATCTAGTTTATATTTCTCTTAACTATCTATCATATAATCTTGTATGAACCATTGAAATCTTTGGGAATCCTGTCTAGACTTCTATCAATCTCATATTTTATCTCATAAAAATCAAACTATCTATCTAATCTATCTATCTATCTAACTATCAATCTATGCATCTATCTATCAATCTATCTATCTATCCATCCATGTATCTATCTATCTATCTAGTTTATATTTCTCTTAACTATCTATCTTATTATCTATGTATGTACAGTGTAATCTTTGGGACTCTGTCTTTCTATATCATATATATATACTATCTATCTATCTATCTATCTATCTATCTATCTATCTATCTATTATCTAGATCTGTGGGAATCTATCTATCTAGATCTGTGGGAATCTATCTATCTATCTATCTATCTATCTATCTATCTATCTATCTATCTATCTATCTACAATGTCTATCTAACTACAATTTCTATCTATCTATCTATCTATCTACTCTATCTTTCTATCTACTCTATCTTTCTATCTACTCTATCTTGTTTATATTTTTCTTAACTATCTATCTTATTATTTGTGTACAGTGTAATATGTGGGAATCTGTCTATTTGTCTATCTATCTATCTATCTATCTATCTATCTATCTATCTATCTATCTATCTGTCTATCTGTCTATTGATCTATCATTCGCCATGTTAACGCACCTCTAAACACAATATAATTTTAAAGGTGGTCATAGTAATGCAGATAATTAGACTGATCCAACTGATAACCAGCAGTCGTACTGACAATCATAGCATCCAGGATGGCTAAATGATCTGCTATGCACAGTGAAAATCTATTCAATCAGCTGGAAAATATATTCATGCTTCAGGATCCTTCATGGTCTCTAGTTAGTATTACCTTTATTTACAGTCATTAATAATCATTGGTAACTTACCATTTAGGGCAATTGTTACATCCGTTAGAATGATGGTCGAAGGAAGGAAATCATTCTAATCAAGTGCGTTCTAATTTTACTAAATATTTTCATTTTTTCATCAGCAAAACATAGAGACGGAAAGAAATCATTCTGAGAAAATCATTAACAAATAGGCAGCTTATAGTGGAACAGTCAAGTAGTTCCTTTGATCAGGGCCGCATCTGTATGTCTGTGGCATATCAAAGGGCTGATGTATTTGACCACTTCTAATCTCAATAGAAGTAAACAATCTATATTCTGCCTGCATTGGAAAGGCATGTGATCACACGAGATCAACTTATGGTACGGTGCTACCCTCATACTGTATGGAGCTGCAGCCCTTTATGCAATCAGCTAGATTGCTATATGTTAGCAGCCTGAAAATGAACAGAGGCTTCTTAGCCCATAGAAGTTTCTAATAAAGTGACATTGGACTATTTTTGTTGCAGGTGTCGATTATCTAGATGCTGTTTTTCCTTATTCATTCCACGACAATTAAAATAGATCCATTGATTTTCCCTTCAGGTTGTTGATCATTTTCCTCCGGGAATCTTTTCCTTTTAGACACTTTGATAAATGCCTTTTCTTCTCAGTCTGTAACCATTCAGGGGTTTCACTGTTGATGCAAGGGAAATGCGTGGTGTGAATAGTTCTCTGTGGAATAGAAAAAAAGCATTTATATAGATGTGAAGTGCAATGGAGTGAGGTTTTCACAGCTACAGTACCCAGCATTTCAAATAAGTGATCTTCCACTTACAAATCTACTGAGCTTGTCATTGTCCCATAACATGGAGGCCACGGTGGCATCTGGTTGTTTTTGAATCCTAACTCTGATATATCCAGAGAAACTTTTCTATAGATTTTTATTATTGAGTATTAGAACGGGGAATGTAAGGACTCCATATATTGCCAGGGAAGATCATCAACTTGGTTGGCGTTTAGAGGGGAGAGCACAACTCAGTTGATTAATGATTTATGCAAATGATAACTAACACAACTGCTATACTGGGCATGAAACAATGTAATAGAGTCCTAATGACACATAAAGGTGAAAGAGGATTAATTGCTGTATGCAAGTAAGATAGCAGAACCACATGTTTTGCATTCAGAGAAAAAAAAAGTCCTGGTAAAATTTTCTGGCTTCTTCATCGGCTTTTCATTAAAGATTGGTAAGATACTAAGTGAAGGGTGACAACTCAGCTGGTACTCACTGATCAGTAGATACTAATGTCAACGATTCTAATATATACATATAGCCATATCAACCAGTATCTAAGATAGTTCTGATAATGTGCAATGAGATGGTCAATATACAGCCATACCAGCCGACATCGGAGACAGTTCTGATAATGTACTATAGGATGGTCCATGTATAGCTGTACCAGCCAACATCTGAGACAGTTCTGATAATGTGCAATGAGATGGTCCATGTATAGCTGTACCAGCCAACATCTGAGACAGTTCTGATAATGTATTATAAGATGGTCCATATATAGCTGTACCAGCCAACATCTGAGACAGTTCTGATAATGTATTATAAGATGGTCCATATATAGCTGTACCAGCCAACATCTGAGACAGTTCTGATAATGTGCAATGAGATGGTCCATGTATAGCTGTACCAGCCAACATCTGAGACAGTTCTGATACTGTATTATAAGATGGTCCATATATAGCTGTACCAGCCAACATCTGAGACAGTTCTGATAATGTACTATAAGATGGTCCATATAAAGCTGTACCAGCCAACATCTGAGACAGTTCTGATAATGTATTATAAGATGGTCCATATATAGCTCTACCAGCCAACATCTGAGACAGTTCTGATAATGTGCAATGAGATGGTCCATGTATGGCTGTACCAGCCAACATTTGAGACAGTTCTGATAATGTACTATAAGATGGTCCATGTATAGCTGTACCAGCCAACATCTGAGACAGTTCTGATAATGTATTATAAGATGGTCCATATATAGCTGTTCCAGCCAACATCTGAGACAGTTCTGATAATGTATTATAAGATGGTCCATATATAGCTATACTAGCCAACATCTGAAACAGTTCTGATAATGTACTATACGATGGTCCATATATAGCCATAAGAGCCAACATCTGAGACAGTTCTGATAATGTACTACAAGATGGTCCATATGTAGCCATAAAGGCCAAGATATGAGACGGTTTTTATAATGTCCTAAAAGATTATCTATATATAGCGATACCAATATTGGAGGCAGTTCTGATAAGTTGATCCATACATAACCATGCCAGCCAACATCTGTGACAGTTTTTATTATGCACAATAAGATGGTGCATATATATAGCCATACCAACCAACATCTGAGACAGTTCTGATAAGGTACTATATGATGGCACCTATAGCCATGTCAACCAACATCTGAGACGGCTTAAGAGGAACAGTAGTGTCAAGATTACCAGAAGACTCATTCTTCCTATGCATCTGAAAACCCACACAAATAATAACTCCTATGACCACTAGACTGAAAATGGACAACAGTATCCAAAGTATATTATTAACTTTATCAAACTACCATGTTCGTCAATGTACGCTGAAGTACAGGTTTTGAAGTTGGGATGCTTGAACAGTTGGGATGGAAAGAAATAGAGCTGTGGATCTGAAGGCTGAACGATTGCTCAAGACACATAACTACTAAATAAGAAATATGAACATGAAGCTGTAACTATATACTGTATTAAGTAGTTCATTTTCCCTTGTGAAATACTTTGCATCTATATCATACAAATTAGATCCATGAACAGTGATTAGTTGATGTCAACTGAATAATAACATGCACATACCCCTAATAGGGATGTCTGCTGAATGGCCATCGACGACTTACTGTATATATTTCCTGTTGCTTACACAGCACCTACATGGCTTTACATGTATTATCAACATTTAGATCAGTCCAGTTTCCCAATGGGACTCATAGTCTCTTCCTGCAAGATTTCCTTTGTTAAACATACATCCTGGGGTCAAATTCATGGAAAGCCAATTAACCTATCACAATGTTTTTGGCGTATAGAAGGAAAACTGCACATACAAATGTTGGGAGTATATCCAAACATGTGTAGATGTCCATGTTCAGTTTCAATCCCGGAACCCCAGCCTTAACCATTTAGCCACCATGTTGCTTGTTATCATCCCCAACAGTTCCATAATTTTGTATAATGTGTAAAATGGCTGCAAACCAAATCCAAAATTTTAGTTTGTGCTTAGGGTAAAATGTTTAAGATGTAGTTGTCTGATTTACTGAACTTGGGATGATTAACTCTTGCGTTTTCTGTGTTGGTAAGAATCACTTTCCAAACTAATGATGTACTGAGTGATAGACACATATTGGGTGATGAAATGGTGATTAGTCTTCTCCTCTCGTTGTAATCATCTAACAACATCAAACCACGACAAGACTTCTTATCAATATATTGAAGACCTGATAATTCAAGAACTGTTAACTACAGGTTTACTTAACAGCAAGCAAGTTAATGAGTAGAAAACCCAATAAGGCTCTTCCATTTCTAAGTATATATCGGAAGTAAAGCAAGATAAATGCACTTGGGGCATCTGTAGAGGATTCAGTGTGATCTTAAGAAAATGCCTGCACTTTACCAATCTCTTGAAGACATCTCTGTAATACCTAATGGATCTATGTAGTCCATGTCTTATTGAAGCAGGTCATAAACTGATGTTTGATGAGTGAAGGGGACGTGAGGACAAAGCTGACTGACAGAAAGTTCTCCCAGAGACGGTGCCATTGTCTTATAGAGTTAATTAAAGACAAGTGTGAGGGGGTGAAAATTATAAAAAAGATTTAGAAACAATCATTCACTGATACAGATATTTGTATTCGTTTTCGGTTTTTAGGTGTTCCTTATTAGTATTTAGAGACAAATGCTTTGAGGGACCTCATCTTGTGCAAAAATACAGATTTATTCCCAATTAAATCCAAAGTAAGATAAATTAAATCAGGGCTCTAGTTATTACACTGGTCCAACCAATTTGGGAAGTTATGTTTAAAATGGGCAGTGTTAGAATCTGTTAGACACAGCAGCTCATCTTGGAGAGCTGGAAGGTGCTGTTTGCAGAGGTGATGGGGAGTGCCATCAAGACCCTGTACTTTGGCCTGGGTAGAAAAAGAGGTAGATGAAGGAAAGATGGGAAAGTTGGTCAGATATATCAGAATAAGATATTATCAGGTTCCGAGAGCTATACCCAACCAGGTCCCTTACTTCATTTGTACACCACCAATTTTTTCTGCAATGCTGACCAGAGGTCATCATCACTTACTTCACTGTCCCCACATGGGCTCAATATCTAATTTCTAAATGAACCTAATATTATATTCTTTTGGAGTGTGGGGAGAAATCTGTATACCCAAAGAAAACCCATACAAACATAAGGAGAACATACAAACGCCATGCCCTTAGCATAGATTCTAGAACTGAGCAAACAATTTCACTTGTGGGAGATGTTCAGTTAAGCATTGACCTAAATCATAAAGGCTGACCATATTTTTTTCCCAGTAAAATAATTTCTCGGTGATAGACATTGACAGGGATCCAAACATCCATTGACAAAATGACCCTGTAGCTGTTGTGTCTATTTGACCATCACTTTATGGTGTGCACCGGGATTGCAGACTGAACTGAGAGACAGAAGTAAAGGAAGAAAAAGGCCAAATGCCTGTTTTTTAGATAGCAACACCATTCAAACAAAGTATCCATGGTGGGATCTGTGATCACAGTGTAGTATCTCCAATATAAAAGGCATTGGATGCTTCAGTAAACACCAAGCATTAAATGTAGTCTTCAAGCTGTAGGACTATTGTGACCGCATGAGTCAGGCGTGTTTTAATCAGCATATTAAATGCAAGTTAAGTTTTACTCTATTACTTTGTTCTCACCTCCTTCTGTGTTCCTCAGCCTGATAGGGATCCAAGCAGTTTTATTTTTTGGGAGAAATGATGAACACTGGAAAACCCCATTAAGAGATGTGTTTAGTTTCTGTTGTTTAGACACAAAATGCCAGCTAGTAATATACCAGAATAATTCTTAAGATTTAGAAGGTTTTGCCCAATATGGCAAAGACATTCATAAGTCAATACCCATAAGAGTAAATTTTCTCCTTAAAGGGGTTGTCTCACTACAAGGTTTGCTTTTTATGTTAAAGATCTTGCAAAAACAAGTCACTTTGTAATATGTATCCATTAAAAGTCTTCTACCTATTCTGAGTTATCCCTTTTTGTATGGGTTATATCAGGTCCTCAGGTAGCTATAGCTACAGACTTGTTTGATCTCTCCTGATAGGCTGCCAGCACCGGTTGCTATAGCTACAGACCTGGCTTCTACTGCAGCCTAGTAGAAGCCAGTAAACACACCCCTGAATTCAAAATGAAACCAAGCAAACAGGACTGAGGTAGAATGAATCAATGTAGTGAGACAACCCCTTTAATCACACACTGAACAGGATTCTTTTAATGGGCACTGAACTGTGTAAAGGGGTTTTCTCACCATCCATTTTCACAGCCACAGTCAGCTTTGGAATCATAATTTCTGTTCAGGCTGTGGGCAGGTCTATAGCAGTGATTGACACATCAGCTCTGCTATTCCTAGCTATTCCTTTTACACTAAAGAATGCAAGAGATTTATAAAGTGTAGTGGCTGCAGGGCTCTAAAGGGTGTTTACTTTGCTAAGTAAGAATCTTTCAACGTCCATCAACAGAGATAAAACTCTGTAGGAAGTGACTCACCATGGCCCAAGTGAGTGACTGACAGCAGGTTAGAGCAATGAGCAATAAGCGAGAGCAGGGAGAGGTGGGGGAGAGAGATAGTTATAACCAGAAACTTGTATGCTGTTAGAGAAGATAAAATCTTCTTTATCTCCTTACCAAAGAAAAATCAATAGAGCAATGTATTTAGAAAAAGTCTTCATTTACCTTTCCTTACATGTTAAAAGCGAGACAGTGAGAAAACCCTAGTTAGTTCACCGATAAGCAGTGTGAAAGTTTTATTATCTCTAAATTGATTTAAGTTCAGAGATCTGGTGCCCCCACTATCTGTGGAGCAGATTCCTTTGTAGTGTGCCATAAATCCATACAACAAATCAAATGGTGTACACAATTTTCTGAATGACACATGACTGGTTCTCTGAAGCCCTTTTGAAAAAAGAAAACTTTAGTGTGAAATTCCTTGACATGGCCAATTGAGGTACACCACAAAGACCTTCAAAGCTAACAGGTCCATCTCTAATTGATATGTGCTTGTATTAATATGTTGATGAATTAATATGACAGTACTTTTAGTTTTTACAAGTGTCCTAGACTTCATTGCATTTAATCCCCAAGCCTGATGAATTTTAGGATGCTGTTTTTCATAGACCAGATTTGGTGGTTTCTCCTATATATATCCCACACTTTAGCTAAGTGCCAGATACTTATGTTTCTGTCCACACTCCCCATAGAACCGTTCTGTCTCTCGGGTCCTTATCAGCTGGCTGTACTAAGTACCTCGTCTACTTAAGCTGATTTCTGAGCATAGCTCTTTGGTTTGCTGCATTGTGGATCGTTGTGCCTGTAGACACCATCTCATAGATATGTCAGCAGTACCAATCTGCACCTATTTACCAGGCTGTAAATAGATTTCGTGTGGGTTGAAAAGGTGAACCCAATGTACCTCCAGCTGGGCTGCGCACTGGATAGAATACTAGGGAATTTCATTATCTAAATTTCCCTAAGGACATAAAAGCGGCAGAAAATTAAATTACCTTTAGCTTTTCCGTAGTTTTTGAATGGGCTACATACTGTTTTATGACATCTTACTCTATGGGCAAAGTGTATACCATCATACTTATTTAGATAGTGTTTTCAAAGGATTAACACAAGGAATTTCATTTTCCCTGGCTTTCTTTTAGTAACATGAAATAGTATTCATTTAGGCCGACGTGTTCCAACACGCCAACGCCAGTTTTTTGTTCTATTTTGCGGCAAACCCACTTTTTGCGCCATATTCTTGTTGTAAATGAACTGTCGTACACCAAAACTAGGCGCATTATACGCCGGGAACGACACTTTGTGATGCGCCTAAATATGGTGCACTGTGCGCCCCCTTGGCGAAATGCGCCTATTGAGGCGCCTTACATATGTTATGCGCCCTAGTCGGGCAATGAGCCTCGATAGACGTATACCATATACTACCAATGCTATGCTATGTGCTGAGTTTTGAGCAATGCGCCCTTTTTTGATACAATGCCCCCTTTTTTGATACGATGCCCCCTTTTGATACAATGCCCCCTTTTTTTATACGATGCCCCCTTTTTGATACAATGCACCTTTTTTTATACAATGTGCCTTTTTAGGTGCATTAAGTAATCTATGCAAGGTATACCTTACGCAAATTTTTAGAAAGTATCGGACTTTACACTGATTTATTGCACCTAAAACTGGCATAGATACGCCACTTTTCGGACATGTCGCCCTTACTTTTTTAGGATATTATTACATGTGTCAAGGAACAACATGCAGAGAGCCTTTCGGAGTTAGTGACACGTAGCGGGACATGTACAAAAAGTGGCACCACCTTGATAGCTGCACTTCTCCATAAGTTAGTGGAGCATTTGTCAGTATGTATGAAAGTTTCTCACAGCACTTTATAAATGTGTCCCACTGTGAGAAATATTTATGACGAACAAAGTGGTGCATACAGTACACGTGCCAAAATTTGTCTCAGCCTCGCCAGTTTGAAATTGGCATGGATTGGTAAGACAGTTTCACACCACACTCCGTTGTGACACATTCATAAATGTGACGTCTTGTACAAATCTAGTGCAACACTCTCCTGTAGAATTGGCGCATAAAAAATGTAGGATCTGTTGCAGCATGTGCCAGATTTTGGCACAGGACAGTTCATACAATAGATTTTTTTGGCTCAAAGCATGCCAAAAAACTGGCACAGACCCATTCATACATGTTGAAAAGTAGCTATTCATTTCAATATATTGTTAGATCAGTATCTATGTATCTATCTATTGTGACACCTCACACTCATTCAGACGCCATTTTGGACAGTTTTAGGGGATCTTTAGCTCTGTGGATCGCCGCTTTGGTAAGCAGAATGGCACAAGTATCACAATCTGACACCAGACTTCTCTGGCACAGTTCATGTACGGACCATATCACAAAAACAAAGCCTCAGGTCATCTAGCCACTAACGGAACACAGAGTTCCTCTCTAACCTGTGATCTGGATCTGCCATCCAGCACCACCAGCAATCACTTCACCAGTCTACACTGGTTCAGGCTTACTCAAGCCTTGGGGGTAAAAGCTTCCTCTCCCCAGCTCCACTGTTATACCAAACTGCAGCTGAACACACCCCCAGATCATTTGTAGTACCAGGTTTTTATAAGCCTCCAGGGATCTGCACAAAACCTGTCCTGGAACATGGGGAGTAGGCACCAACTCAACACGTTGTCAGCTCTCGATAAGAGCCAATCCAGAACAACCAAACTAACTAAACACAGCTGCCAACCGCTTACTGTGGCTGACAAGATATATGGATGCTCTACCCACCAAAGCAGTAACATTGACGACTGAGTTGTCTATCTATTATCTATCTATCTATCTTATCTTCTTCACTATACAATGTCAATACTAACTACAATGTTGCTATCTGATCCTATCACTATTATCTATCTATCTATCTATCTATCTATCTATCTATCTATCTATCTACAATGTCTATCTAACTACAATTTCTATCTATCTATCTATCTATCTATCTATCTATCTATCTATCTATCTATCTATCTATCTATCTATCTATCTATCTATCTATCTATCACATAGAGGCTACTTTTCTGCAGTTTCATTCTGGTTCCCACCCACCATCAATTGAAGTCATTCCACACGCAGTGCCCCCACATTGATGTGCCATCTTGTATATTGCTAGCTATGTGCTTCACAGCTGTGTGTTTATTGACCCTGAGCAGCTTCCAAGCACATTTCCCAAATAACACACTTCTGTTGTATGATAAATGCATATGTCTCATTCCCATTATTACGTTGTTGCATAGTGTAGGTGGCGTATATACAATGTATTGTTTCCATAGTCCTAGAAATTATGCACACAGTTGAACAATTAAACAGAAAATCCCCTCTTAATAGACATCAACTGTAAATTTGTAGTTTAAAGTGGAAGCATTGAAGTGGCTTAGAGAACTAGTGCCAAACACAGTGGTGACTAATTCATACATTACTCAGCTTACTTTGCTCAGTTGTTAAATACAGTTTGGTTGCGTTCTCAGCCGATCATGTATCATCCTCACCATCAACTCATAAACGAATTAATGCAATTAATAGCATTCTGATCTGCTCTCCGGCAAACAATTGTCATTTGGGACCTGCTTGAAATGCTGTGATACTTGTCTATTGATCAAGTCACAGCTGTTAGTGTGTTAAATGCAGTAATTGAGATTGCAAGGCTTACAGCTGAAGATTTGCAAAAATGTTGGTGATATAGTTGGCTTGGTTGGAAAATTACATAGGTCTACAGTGTCACTTTGGTACTAAAGAACCACCAGTGGAGTTCAATCAAAGTGAGCACCACTGGAGCTGATTCTTGGGGGCCCACCAGTGAAGTTAATTCTTGGGGCCCACCAGTGAAGTTAATTCTTGGGGCCCAAAAGTGAATCTGATTCTTGGGGCCCACCAATGGAGTTGATTTTTTTGGGGCCCACCAATGGAGTTGATTTTTGGGGCCCACCAGTAGAGCTGATTCTTGGGGCCACCAAGGGAATTGATTCTTGGGGCCCATCAGTGAAATTGATTCTTGGGGCCCACCAGTAGAATTGATATTTGGGGCCTACCAGTGGGAGATGACTCTTAGGGGCCCACCTATAAATGGATTCTTGGATTCACCAGTGGAATTAATTCTTGGGGCCCACAAATGGAGTTGGTTCTTGGGAACCACAAGTGAAGTTAAATTTTGGGGCATAGAAGTGAAGTTGATACTTAGGGCCCACCAGTAGAGATGGTTCTTGGGGCCCACTAGTGGAGATGATTCTTGGGGTTTACAACTAAAATTGATTATTGGGGTCCTCCAGTGGAGTTGATTATTTGGGGCCCACCAGTAGAGATGATTCTTGGGGCCTACCAGTGAAATGTATTATTGGGGCCCACCAGTGAAAAGGATTCTTGGGGCCCAGCAGTAGAATTGATTTTTGGGGCCTTCCAGAAGAGATGACCCTTAGGGGCCCACCTCTAAATGGATTCTTGGGGCCCACCCTACAGCTCCTGTACATAACTGCACATACTGCACTTGCCTCTTACTTTCTGCCTCTTTTTCCCTTCCTTTCTCCCAAAAAAGCAGTTCTTGGTCTACCATGCCTAGGGGCCCACCATGCATAGGGGCCCACCATGCTCAGAGACCCGCCACAGGTTTTTCATGTTCCCCTGTGAGCCAGTCTGAGCCTGTAGATCAATCAAGTTTTTTTTTTTTTTTTTACCAAGGTTGGGGAGAAAATGGGAATGAATGGGAGAGGTATGGTGAACTTTAAAACTGTTTCTAATATTGAATCAAAGAAAGCTAAGAAATTTATAAACCAATAAACAATTTAGTCTAAAAGAAGAATGTTTCAGTCCTGAATAATGATCAAATTAGATGAGCATTCAAAACTTAAAAACATAACAAATCTTATATTTTTACATAAACATTACTATTACATTATTGTTAGTATTGTCTGTGCCTTTTTGTGCCTCCTTTTGAGGAGGTTTTACATGAAACAGCTTGCACCATATTTTTTTCATAGGGGCCATTTATATACTTAAACAAGTTAATTTTATCTCCTCCTAGACATCTCTTCTCAAGACTAAATAAATGTAACTCTCGGAACCTTTTCACCTTTCCTAAGAGCCTTCATGCCCTTTATTAATTATGTTGCTCATCTTTGTACCTTCTTCAGCCCCAGAGCATCCCCTCTATGAACTGGGGCCCAACGCGGAACTGCATATTCCAGATGAGACTGTTACAATGCTTTGTAGAGCAGTAAGGGTGCGTTCACACGGCAGTGGACAAATATCGGTCAGTTTACCCGGCCGGTATTTGTCCGGTTTTGCGGCCGTCCCCACGGAAACCGGATGGAAGAATGAACATGCTCAATGTTCTTTGAGCGGCCCGAGGGCGGAAAATCAGCCGGGCGGAAAACCGTGCAGTGGGGACTGCTGCACGGGTTTTCCATAGAACACAATTTTGCTCATTTTCGGCCGGTTTTTCAGGCGGTCTGAAAAACCGCAAACCGGCTGAAAAAACGTCCGAAAACCGGTGCCGTGGGGACATGCCCTAATGCTGTATTATTTCCCTGTCCTCTGAGTCCATTCCTCTTTGAATACATGACAATATGCTATTGGCCTTACAAGCAGCTGTATGATCTACAAGTACACCCAGATCCTTCTCTAAAAGACATATGGTGCATACAAATTGTTAGTACCCAGATGCTAAACTTTACATTAATCCACATTGAACCTCATTTGCCAAGTGGATGCCCAAAAGTGTGTCCAGGACTGCTTGCATTTTATGAGTGTTTTCAATTCAATCAAAAAATATTTTTCCCCTTGTAGACCATAATTTATCTATTAGAGACCTACTAGGGACCGTTTCAAGCACTTTTGCAAAGTCCAAACAGGACTATATCCTCAGCCATCCCAGTCATCTTCATTTTCAAAGGTTAAAGCTGACCTCTATGATTTGTATGTGCTCTTTCTGTAATTCATTGCCCTTTTGTAAGTGTAATTTTTGTTGTTTATACTTGTTACATATAGGAATGAATTTTGCATTATAACTTTCCAGAATAGCTCTCCCACTTAGCATCTGTATTATTATTTGGCAACAGCTGCTCCCAGTGCATTATTTGTTTCATTCATTTACATGGTGCTTTTATATTCAACAACGCTATACAGAGCTTGTCATCATTCACATTAGTCCCTGTCCCCATTGGGGCTCACAGTCTAAATTCCAGATTATCTTGTCAGTATGTTTTTGGAGTGTAGTGGGAAACAGGAGTCCTGAGAGGAAACCCCTCACAAACATGGGGAGAACATACAAGCTCCTTGCAGATGTTGTCCCAGACTGGATTTTAACCCTGGACTCCAGCATTGAAAGCTAACCACTGAGCCCCTGTGCAGCCCATGTCCTGAAACACTACCCCAGCCTGGGGAAATTGGGCTTCGTTTATTTTTTACAGTTTAGTTAAATTATATTGTGATCACTTTTATTATGTCTGGCCACGGTTAAGCTGGTCACAATCGTGTGTGCTTCTCTAGTCTTGCTTATCCTTCAACAGTAAGACTCCATGAACTAAAAGTATGATCATGACTAGACTAGAAACGTTACGAGGCGAGTCAGTACACCTTTCTACACTTGTCACATTTCATACAGTTCATTATCTATGCCTCGGAGTACATTTCTGCAGAAAAAAGGGGTCCTCAATGGAGGCTCAAAAACAGAAGATTCGCATAACCATCTCCTGTTTGTACAAAATAGGGTCTATAGGGAATGTAGCTGAGCTGGTTCAGCATTACCCAGGGCAGGATTGGCTACATGGAAGGTAGGATAATTGCCTTGGGGTCTGAGGGGCTTTCACTACACTATGTATAAAAAACAATGATACAACTGAAATTTAATCAGTGAGTTTAATCATTTACAATATAATGCTTCCTTAGAATGGAGCATTAACTCTATTAGATTACTAGACAGCACAATCAGTGTAACCTTGCTTGGCCCCTCTTCTGCAGTGAAATAGGTTACAGTATATTATATACCAATGTGTGTTACATGAGAGGGATACACCATCATGAGAGGGAGAGTTATTGGAAGATTGCCATATGTAAAGCCCATTTAAGAAAAAGAAAAGCGGGTCCTCCCCATTATAGCTTTAGGCATTTCTACACAGAATGGTTACTGTTGTATAATTAAGTGGATTCAGTATTTAGAATCTGCAAAAATCAGACTGCAAATTATCCCCATAGATCTCAATGAGCTGTAGCCTTTCTGAGGTTGGATTTAAAATCCGAAATCCATTAAAAAAAATTAGAACATGTTCTATAATCTGCCATATTTCACTTGAAAACGGAGGAGAACAGTATTGTTCAATGTTAATGGGATGACAGAAACCGACTGCAAAATCCACGAAAAAAATGGGGTAAAAAACGAACATGCGACTGACTGAGGTCACTTTGCCACACTATCTATTGTATCTATCTTACTTTTTATCTATCTACCTATCTAGCTATAGAAATTGGTAAAGGAAACATCACATCCAAAAAAATGAAGCAAATTTGGCTGCCAGCGACAGGAGACCCAGTCACGGGTCCACAGTTAAATAAAAAGGAAAATCGTGGCACTCACAAATATTGCAAAAAATAATTAAAGGCTTTATTCCATGTCCAGTGGTGACGTTTCGGCTCCAACTGAGCTTTTTTCAAGCGGCTTGAAAAAGGCTCAATTGGAGCCAAAATGTCTGTCACACTATCTATTGTATCTATCTTTCTGTCTATATTTTCTATCTATCTATCTATCTATCTATCTATCTATCTATCTATCTATCTATCTATCTATCTATCTATCCTTCCATCCATCCATCAGTGAGTTTAATCATTTACAATATAATGCTACCTTAGTATGGAGCATTAACTTTGTTCAGATTACTAGACAGCACAATCATTGTACTCTTCCTCTGCCACTTCTTCTGTCAAGTGACTAAGTGAAATAGGTTACAGTATATCATATACCACTGTGTGTTACATGAGAGGGATACACCATCATGAGAGGGATAGAAGTTATTGAAGACATGCCATATATAAAGCCTTCATTTAAAGAAGAAGAAGAGCGGGTCCTCCCCATTATAGCTTTTAAGGCTATTTCTACACAGCACTGGTTTACTGTTGTATAATTAAGTGGATTCAGTATTTAGAATCTGCAAAAATCAGACTGTAAATTATCCCCATAGATCTCAATAGAAATTCTGAGCTGTAGCCTTTCTGAGGTTGGATTTAAAATCCGAAATCTGTTCAAAAAACTTAGAACATGTTCTATAATCTGCCATATTTCACTTGAAAACGGAGGAGAACAGTATTGTTCAATGTTAATGGGACGGCAGAAACGGATTGCAAAATCCGCGAAAAAAATGGGGTAAAGAATGAAAATCAATTGTAAGATACTGGTCAGATTCTATATCAGAATCCGATGGTATTTTACAATTTTTGTGTAGACGTAGCCAAATAATGTTGATCCAGCTCTGGGAGAAGAAAGAGAATTGGTTACTTTTTTTTGGGTCAAGGTACAGGCTCATGGACTGTATGGCACTACATGTAATGGAAGGGGAGCTCTGATTGGCTACCATGGGCAACAAAGAAAGTCTTAGACGAGACAGTTTTCATTCATATCCACTGTAGCAGGTGTGCTACATGTCGCTCCCAACCAGGGTTTGCAGTCCAAATAGCACCTCAATCTGGCATGGATTAAAACGAGCAACTTTATTAGTACAAAAAGTGAAACAGCTTACGAACATGGCATTAAAAAATGCTGTAACCGGGTAACGCGTTTCGAACTTCGCTAGCTCTTCTTCACAGCCACCTTACTTAAATTAAACTGGGTTTAAAAACAAATACATAGACAAACAATATGCACTAAGAACTAGAGCGGTGCCATTCACAGCATACAAGCAGACCCCACCTGCCAATTAGCTCCAATACAAACGAATGCCGTGAGTTATTGCAGTCCCAAATAGGAAATGTTTTTCTTCTAATTTAATGTATTAATCATATCGACATATAGTAACATCTATATAATATATAGCAGCAATCATAGCACACTTATCGCTTGAGGAAGGGGGCGTGTCCCCCGAAACGTTGCGTGTTCCGGGCAACTTGGAGTAATCGCTTGGCTGTTCTCTGGCTCGTTCCTCGTGGCTTGCAAAATACTTATATCTATCCCATATCCAGGATTTGAAGGACTGAGATAAGTGTGCTATGATTGCTGCTATATATTATATAGATGTTACTATATGTCGATATGATTAATACATTAAATTAGAAGAAAAACATTTCCTATTTGGGACTCGCAGTAACTCACACGGCATTCGTTTGTATTTGGAGGTTTAAAAACAAATAACCAACCAATCACAATACAAGGTAACAATTACGTCACCACCAACCAAAGGGCTGGTTACATGGCAAGATGGAGTATGCAAATAACAAGTCTATGGAAACATTAATAAATAAATAAGTCTGTTTTATAATTTAGACCAACCGGAGCTCTCGTATCCAAATGTAAAATTCAAAATGCCTCACGTAATCTAGTTTTTTTTGTCAAGTCCCCTACTCAGTACGGACACTCTATTCATTCTATAGCGTAAAATCTGAAGCTAACAAGATTTCCCTCATGTAATTCAATGAAATGTCCAGTGGCACCTGACATTTGTGCCTAACAATTTTTTTTACTATTAATATGCTTTACTATTCTTGTCTTAAGTTTTCAAATCGTACTACACATATTTCTTATTACATATAGATTACGTGGTGACTATCACAATTGACAAATTTCTTAATTATCATTCATTACTCGCGGTGCGTAATCGCCGCAAATAATTGACATGTCACTTTTCTCCCCGCGCTTACAATACGATCGAATTTTACGCGCGGGGGGACGAGGCGTAATTGCGGCGTGCATTTCGCCGCGTAAAAGTCAACAATCTTAATGACTAGTAGATCAGAGGCTGGGTTCACATTTTTTTTCTTGCACTGTTGATGTTAAAAATACATAAAAATACGTGTGTTTTATATGAAAATGGGTTGTCTGATTGTAGTAAAGAATGTTTTAATTGACCGAGGATGGACTTAATTAGGAAAAAAACTCACCTCTCCAATCGGCTCCTTTACAGCTCTTAGCTCGACTAATGTTCACTGTTCACAAGATGCTGCAGACTTTCACAGGCCATAGTGGTCTCTTCCCATTCAAATGGCACGTGACCACCCTCCTCAACCAAGCAAAATGTTTTTTCCTTCTTTTACAGCTGGATAACTTCTTTAACTGAAATTAAATCATCTACAGTACTGTGCAAAAGGCAAAACAAAATTCTAAATTAATGAACAAAAAAAGAAATCAAAATTGAATCAATATTTGGTGTCATCAGTGTAACGGTGGGTGCTGGGTATGTGGATCCTCTGGACCACCGAGAGAAATGGTGTAGTTGCAGACCACGGCAAGCAGTGGAGTCTAAGGGGCTGCTGGTCTTCACCAGAGCCCACTGCAAGGCGGAATAGACTCAGCTGCGGGGAACACCCAGGTCGCTATTCCTGACATGGCGACAGCCGAAGAGCCCGGCATAGAACAGCGGTACAGACAGAGGTAATGGGTTAATGCAGGTGCAACCATAGACTGTAGTAGAGTTCCAGACAGATAGCAGGTTGGCATAGCAGCAGGTATCAGCAGTACAGGTAACGTAGGTAACTCTGGAATCAGTACATCAGTAACGCAGGTAACAGGAACCAGGACAGCAAACAGAGCATAGGAGCAATGTGGTGACATCAACAAACTGACACCAGAACAGAGGCAGGAAATTCCTTAAGTCCCAGGTGGTCAAAGGTCACTGGCCAGGTTATTAGGTCCTGTCTCTTTACGTTTTGGCGAGCTGTCACGCCCTAGGGAGGGCATGTGCACGCGCAGGATGCTGGCAGCAGCGAGGACCAGAGCAGGAGCGAGGACAGGTGAGTACACACTAGTGGAGGGACCACCGCAGCAGGGACAGAAATGGAACACGGACACGTCCGCAGCAGGGACCGTGGCATGAACCATGACAATCACCCTTTGCTTTCAAAACAGCATCAGTTCTTCTAGGTACCTAAACTCAATTTTTGAAGGAGATTGTTCCAAACACCTTGGAGAAGTAACCAAATATCTTCTGTGAATGTAGGCTTGCTTCAATCTTCTGTTATTTCATATAATTCCACATAGACGGGATAATGATAAGATCAGGGCTCTATGTGGGTTATACCATCACTTTCAGGACTCCAAATGCTAAATGTGGTCACCCCAAATATTGACTTGATTTCTCTTTTGTTCATTCACTCTGCATTTTGTGAGTCGATAAAATAAACTATTAACACTTCTATTTTTGAAAGCATTCTTACTCTGCAGCTGTTTTTCCACATCTGCCTAAACCTCTGCACAGCACTGTCGGTGAAGTCCTTCAAAATCAAAATTGAGCTACTCAATAAAAGGATGCTGTTTTCAAAAACATGTGTGGTTTTATTGCATTTGCTTTAAATGGGCTGTCTTACCATGCTGTTTCTCAGAGTCACAGGCAGCTTCAGATTCACAGTTCTTCACTCTTCATTGGTTAGGCCGTGGGGGATTTTATAACAGTGATTAACATATCAGTTCCATATCTCCAGGTTTTCTAATTGCACTGACATAAGAGCAGGAGTAACCAGAGAAACTTGTGTGCACTCAGAGCAGATATTATCTCTTATTTTCTGACCAAGGAAAAGTCAAAAAGTCTTGATGTAACGTTCCCTATTTTTTAAAAGCTAATCTTTGTAGTAATACAACCCCTTTAATGCATTAAGGAAAAATCTGATAGCATATAATGTATGTGCTAGCTTACTAACTTACATGACTAATTTAATCGACCTTTACATGGAATGACAAATGGAGCAACAATATTAAATATCCAATAATAGTAGAGACCAGCAAAGCCAACAACTTCCAAATTAATAATTGTTACTTTATTAATCTAAAGAGTTTAAAAAATCTACTAGTCCCAGTATTCCTAGAAAACATAAAATGCTTATGTATTACACGGAGGTGGTGCATTGGCATACCTCATGTAAAAACATTATTAGACAGCTATAGTGTGAATATAAAAGAATAGCAAAGAATAATGGTCTGGATCCCACTCAGAATGAAGGGTTTTTAATATATTCCTAATAATGACATATTATACTTACTTTGCAGATAATTTTAATATGAATCCAGATTATGGGCAACATGTATGAACCGATAATGCCGTGCGGGAGATTTAAACATGTATGAATGGGGCACCGCCTGATATCGTAGTGAAAAGACGCAAGATATCAGGTGCAGCCCCGTTCATACCTGTTTAAATCGCCCGCACACCATTATCGGGTGCATTACATAGCGCCGACGGCGCTTTGTAATTAGCCTGATCTCGGGGGTGGGGCGCACTACAACCGTTTCAAAGTGGTATACCTGAGCCAGATGTGTCATATTAGCATTAAAAAGTGCCTGGTTTATGACCCGCTGTAGAGCAGGTTCATAAACCAGGCACATTCTATGCCATTATTATGTGCATGAAATTTTATGCATGTCGCCCTATAAATGTAAAATTTCAGCTTGTTTTGACCATTAGTGTTATTGCAGTGTTTTTAACACAAGCCGTTATCAGTGATCTGATGAAGCTGATGAAGCTTGAGCATTGCGCAGTAATAGCGTTTTTAACAAAAAAAGTACAAAATAAAAAAATCATACCTGGTTAACAAGAAATTGCTTCTTCATTATCCACGGTTTAAAAATAGTATAGTAAATTCAGGAGGGGAAGAGGGGGCATCGAAGATGACTCGCTTCCAGGGTGATCAGTTGAAGCATCTACATGAAATTATCAAAAAAATCATAGTGGAAGATGCACAAATTTGAATGTGAACAATAATAGAAATGACTCCCCGATTCTGTTGGTACCATAAACCTTAGTTACATAGTTACATAGTTTGTAAGGCCGAAAAAAGACAGATGTCCGTCCAGTTCAGCCTATTTTGATATAGTGTTGATCCAGAGGAAGGCAAAATCCCCCATAAGGAAGAAGCCAACTGTCCTCATTTTAGGGAAAAAAATTCCTTCCCGACTCCAATCAGGCAATCAGAATAAATGTCCTTCTTGATCAACTTAAAGTGGTTACCAACTTATAAAAAAATTAAAGGAGCGGCTCCTGGGCTCCCAGTAGAATGAAAAAACATAGTGACCTTCCTCTGGTTCCAGTGCTGGCTCTCCCCGGTCTTCTATTTATATGCCTTCACTTCTGAACAGACATGTCACCGCTGCAGCCGGTGATTGTCTGTAATGGCAAACTGTGCATCACCATTCTAGCTGTTCACTTCTGAAAGTTATGTAAATTAACGGTATATGGTCAGAGCATGATGGGTACCTTGAATGCTCACAACCCCTCAGAAATGAGTTTGAGTGGACTGTAGTTATGAGCTGTGTGGTGATGATCTGTCAAATATCATTGATCAAATTGTGAGTGGAGATAAAAGTTGGATGCATTATTATAACCCAAAAAGCACACAGGAGTCAATGCAGTGGGTCAAAAGGAGAACAAACCCATCTGTAAAAGACTGATCTATTAATATTTAACCTCATGTATCCTGGACAGAGAACACCAAACAATACCCAGTGCCAACATTGCAGAGGTTTTTTTTTCTTGGTTGCTTTTCCTCCCCAAAAATTGGAAAAAGTATCTAAAAATGGTGTCAATGAAAACAACACTTCAGTCCGCAAAATCAAGCCCTCGTATAGGTTTGTAGCAAATTAAAAAAACAGAATAAGGATAACGGGTGGTTTATCCAACACCACCAAAAAAGGACGGCACAATTTTCTTTATATTTCAGCTAGCTAAGGAGGATTTAGCTAAAGGCACCGTGCATAGAGTCAGGCACAGGGTTTGCATTTTTCTTGGGGGTGAGAGGGGGAGCGGCGGTGGGCTGATCGTGTTGGGGGTACCTTATTTTTCCCTATTTGCTAAAGGCATCAAAATTCCTTGTCCCAGCTCTGTCTAAATCTAAACACATTATTGAATGCAAATGCTGAAAGACATAGAATTTAATAAATTGATATAGTAAAGCTGAAACCATTGATATGATTCATATTTCATATCCAGCACTATTCACAAACTCGTTATATATATTATATTATACATGTGAATTGGTATTCTCAGTGATGTGTCTGTAAATATCTAATAAATGGATAATTGGTGCATTCAGACATCAGATTTTGAGAAAGTTACACATGAGCAACCACCTTCGGGCAGCTTATATGTAACAAGCGATAGAGGAAAGAAGGATTACAGTGCCAACATACAGTAGATCAGTACTGAGGCTAGGAGCTGTAGCTGATACTAAGGCAATGGCATGGTACTGTGGCACATCGTTGCTGTCACTGTAAGGCATTGTTGATAGTAGTAGGGGCATACTGTAGTTTGACACTGTAGCTTATATATTGTCATGGAACTATTAGAAGTATTGTATTATTTTTAAGATTTACTCTAAAGGGTACATGATCCCACATATATACTTGTATACCATGCAAAAGAAGCAAAATGACAATCCTGCTGTACAAGAGCCTACCCTTGTTTTTCCACCACAATCAGGTTAGATTAATATTTTGTATAATTCCAACAATAACAATAATATTTATATAGGTCAACATATTATATAGCACTTCACAACTGGTGCCCAAAAGCGTAAAAGGCTAAAGTGGGGCATTCCACTGCATGAAATAGCATTTCGCTAAGATGGCTTTGGAGTCTGACCTCTGGGACACAAAATATTTCATAGAAAAAGACACATAAGATCCAATAACATAAGAAATGGTCTTATAGGGGTTTTGCCATGAGCCCGTTTCTATAACTCACAGGTCTCCCCCGCTGTCTTCATGCTTGAAAAAAGGGAGTGTTATGTTCTTGTGAAAAAAGCTGCTCCTCCGTGATGTCATTGCGCCGAATCCTGTGCGCGTTTCTGAGTGTGAATACTCAGTATTTAATCTGCCTCGGCAGCGTGAGGATCCCTGTGGTCTAGCTAAGCACTAATGGTATGTGATTGGCTAGACCGCAGAGGATAACTTCATGCTACAGGGAGCGGACACAGCACAGGGAAGCGGAGGCAGCATAGGCAGTGATGGCAGCATGGGGAGTGAAGGCAGCACGGGCAGCGAAGCAGCATGGGGAGTGAATACAGTATGGGAAGAGATGGCAGCTTGGGGAGCGGAGACAGCATGGGGAGTAGAGACAGTATATAGAGAGATGGCAGCATGAGAGTGGAGGCAGCACGGGGAGCAGAGACAGTATGTGTAGAGATGGCAGCACGGGGAGCAGAGACAGTATGGGGAGTGGAGACAGTATATAGAGAGATGGCAGCATGAGAGTGGAGGCAGCACGGGGAGCAGAGACAGTATGTGTAGAGATGGCAGCACGGGGAGCAGAGACAGTATGTGTAGAGATGGCAGCACGGGGAGCAGAGACATCAGAGGGAGCAGAGACAGTATGTGTAGAGATGGCAGCATAGGGACCGGAGACTTCATGGGGAGCTGAGACAGTATGGGAAGAGATGGCAGCACGGGGACCGGAGACATCATGGGGAGCTGAGACAGTATGGGAAGAAATGGCAGCACAGGGAGCAGAGACAGTATCTGGAGAGATGGCAGCATGGGAGTGGTGGCAGCACAAGGAGTGGGGACAACATTTAGAGCGGAGACAGTATGTGTAGAGATGGCAGCATGGGGAGCAGAGACAGTATGGGGAGCGGAGACAGTATATAGAGCGATGGCAGCACGGGAGTGGAGGCAGCACGGGGAGCAGAGACAGTATGTGTAGAGATGGCAGCACGGGGAGCCGAGACGGTATGTGTAGTGATGGCAGCATGGGGAGCAGAGACAGTATGTGCAGAGATGGCAGCACGGGGACTGGAGACATCATGGGGAGCGGAGACAGTATGTGGAGCAACATTACTGAAGAATGTGATGGCTGGGCAGGGAGGAGGTACACATATGTGGCAATGCATGTTCCCAAGCTAGCCATTACAGAGAGAAGATAGACCTGCGCAAGTGCAGCCTGCAAGCCAGGAGAGAAAAGTAGCTTGCAAACCCTGACAATGAGCAGTACACAAATAATTTAGAAAGGAGACATCAGCTCTTATATGGTACATATTTTTTAATTAAGTATATTTAAAAACTTGCTTAAATACTGATTTTGAATGTTCGCATGTCAATGTGAGATCATGGCAAAACCCCTTTACCCCCAAAAGTAAGAGGTCAAAAGACACAACCCAAATAGGAATTAAAGACCTGGTGATGCAAACAAGTGTAAGCAGATCTCATATAAAGAATTAAAGTAAATAGCAGTTATGCAACTATTAAACACCAGTGGCGACATACATGAATCCTGGCAGTGTAGAATGAGTCAGAATGTATGAACCTGTTCTTCTGCGGGTCATACATACAGGTGCAGTCTAGTGCCAATTTGACAACTCAGTCTCAGGTACCACCTTTAACCTGGTCTGGCCGTTCTAACAGTTATGAACCTAGATTTGGCGTCAAAGAATCATAAATGTGTCTACTTCTATGAATGTGGTGCGATGGCTCCAGAATGGCCCAAATCTTTGGTGCATTAAAAAGTGTCCTTGGCACATTACAAAGGGACTTATAGCGTGAAAGTTTTGGAGTACACCTGTTCATACATTCTTTTTGGCTCAAAGTACACCAGAAAACTGCCGCAGCCCTGTTCATACATGTCGCCCCAAATCTTCACCATGTTAGTAATACCATGTACAGTAGCTGTAAAGGAAACCCACACATATCGCTGTTCCTTCCTGGCTTCAATATCTCACCTCCAGTATTAAAGGGGTTGTCTCACTACAAGGATTGCTTTTTATGTTAAAGATCTTGCAAAAACAAGTCACTTTGTAATATATGTCAATTAACAGTGTCCTACCTATTCTGAGATATCCCATCTGGAATGGGCTGCATTAGCTCCTCAGGTCGCTATAGCTACAGACCTGTTCAGTTTCTCATGATAGGCTGCCAGCACTGGTTGCTATAACTACAGACCTGGCTTCTACTGCAGCCTAGTAGAAGCCAGTAAACACGCCCCTGAATTCAAAGTGAAACCAAGAAAGCAGGACTGAGGTAAGATGAACCAATGTAGTGAGACAACCCCTTTAAAATAGGATTCCATTTATTAAACTGTAAAATGTTGTTCAGAGATAGTTATTAGTTTTGAGAACTCGTCCATGTGGAATTTTTTTTTAAATACATAGCAGGTGCTACAGAATTGAATAAAAAACCCTGATACCCCTGTCCTCAGCTGCATTCCAGTACTGCCGCCATCTGCTGTGTCTTGGGGTCTTCTGTATACTTCCTGGTCCTGACGGTCATCATGCTGAAGTTTCTGATTGGCTGCCATAGTCTTGTGACATCGCTGTTTGGAAGTGAAGGGCTCTGAAAGGTGACCTCAGGAAATCTCACATGTTTGGCTGCACAGGTGATGTTCTGATTGCAAGTACCCAGAGGTAACAGTGCAGGACCGGAGGGGAGACAAAGTAGTACTGTATCACCAGCATTATTTTATTTAATTATAAATCCACATGGACAATCCCTTTATCCCCTTAAGCCCCGGGCCTGAAAAGTAGTTAATGACCAGAAAATTTTTTACGTTTTTGCCTTCTTGCATTTCAACAGTTGTAACTTTTTTATTTTTTCAATGACGCAGTTGGATGATGCCTCGTTTTATTTGAGACAAGTTGTACTTTATGGGGGAATAAAAATAAATAACATTTTTTTTTTACACCATTCACATTTCACACTTAATAACTAATTCTACAGGTTATTACGGTTGTGTGGATACCTAATATGTGTAGTGTGTTTGGGGTTTGTGTAATATATGCACAATTACTTTTTAATTAACTATTTATATTTATTTTATTATTTCTTTTTTTATTATTTTTTTTTACACTTTTTTTACTTTTATTTTTTAATCCCCTGAAGAAATAACTGTTTTACTTTTTTTATTTTTTACACTTAGTAATGTATTAGCATATATGAATATGCTAATACATGATAATCTGTGTCAATCTGACACAGGCAGTGATCAGGACAGCACACAGTCTGTCCTGGTCACTGGCTTGTTACACAGACAGCCCTGGGACCACTCTAGGTACCCAGGGCTGACTGTGCAGCCGTTCGCCGGGCTCTGTTAGGTCACTGGGTGTTCCGATCACCTGACAGAGCAGGGAAACCCTTTAATTGTGCTGCGGTGACGGTCCGCCGCAATCAAAGGGTTAAAGCACCGAGGTTCCCCAACTTCCCGGTGCTCGCAGGAGATGCTCTGGGATCAGGGCTGTGTAGAACAGCACCGATCCCAGCATTGCTGCGGCACCCGGGTGCCGCAAACTCCGATGTCTGCGGCGATGGCAAAAAAACGTCGCTGTAGACGAACGACCCGCACTAGGTGACGTCAAAAGTCGGTGGGCGGTCGTTAAGGGGTTAAACCCAAATAAAATATTGGATCTGGAAATTAGTTACATTACAAAAAGAACAGATAATAATTATGCAATTAATTTATGTCAAAGGCCGTCTGTTATGGGGTCTATTAGTACTTGTAGAAATCTGTCCATCATATTCTATTTTACTCTTCTGCAGAAGCTGGCATATTAGCACCGACATGTTTCTCCAAATAAATGACAAACAGCATAGAGCGATTTGAATAGAGAAGCAGATGTAGTGGTGAAAATGCTGCTCACTTCTACTTTATAATGCCATATTAACTTGCATCAGATTCTATTAGGAACAGGTTGGGAATAAATGTAACCAGAGCTCCAGGAAGCCAGCATAAAATGATAGGGGTTGCCTCAGAAAGACATAGAAACCATACCACAGGGGGTAGTGTGCAAGGCTGCAGGGGAAAATGTAGCATTAGCTGCAGGTCTTCATGAGAATTGGCCATCTGTGCATGAAATGGATCCACTAAAATGTAAGGGGCCATTTACATGGCACAGAGCAAATACCATTCAGATTATCCGACTGGTATTTGCTCTGTTTGGGGCCGTGTACACAGCCTCAGGGGGATGGCTTTTTTTGGCGGTTTGCGGAGAAAAACCCTCCCCCTTTGCATTGACATGTTCATTGTCCACCCGAAAACGGGGCGGGAGAATGAACATGTTCAATGATTTTCGGACCGCCGGCGGTCTAAAAAACTGGCCGTTGGAAGATCCGTGCAGTGGGGACGGCTGCACAGATTTTCTATAGAGGTCCATGATAAAGTTTGACAGCCGGTTTACAGATGGCTTTCAAAACCAAAAACCGTCCGTAAAACCGGCTGAAAAACCTGCCGTGGGGACAAGCCCTAAGGCTCTCTGTTCGGATAAATAGATGGGGCCCTAAGTTATTGTTCCCACTCTTTGATGTCCATTTAACATAACAGAGCATATAGTCAAGGACTGCTGTAATGAGACAACCTGTTTTAGTAATATATGTGCACCTCACTAATAGCTGGTTGCTTGCCCAATTAATTTGAGATTGACCCAATTAATCATGGACTTTATGGTGCAAGAAGTCTGCATTGTTATACTGTATTATTCAGAATCAATGGCATCATAGGATGGATCCACTTTAGGATTAGGTCCTGGCTTATTTTCCTGCTGAATGTATTCATCACTGTGTTATAAGAGCTAAGGTTACTTAGTTACATAGCTACATAGTTTGTAAGGCCAAAAAAAAAAGACAGATATCCATCAAGTTCAGTCTATTGTGCTAAATTGTTGATCCAGAGGGATGCAAAAACCCTTATGAGCTAGAAACCTCATTTTAGGGAAAAATTCCTTCCAATCTGGCAATCAGAATAAATGCATGCATCAGGGACCCTTCTCCAGAATCCTAGTCATTTTATTTTTACTCTCTAGAAATGCATCCAGACTTTTTTTGAACTCATGTAGGAAATTCATCATAACAAGTTCTCACTGCTCTGAGCTCTTGAGCTTTGTTTTTCCAATCCGAGGATATAAAGTGTGTGCTTTCTTTACAATGGTAAAACATATTATGGCCCTATCGTACAATAGACAAATCAAAAATTCCAGTGATACTAATCAGACTACCTTTCTTATATCACATGGTACACAATTGAAATGATACTCAATATTAGTGATTCTGGAATAGGTTCTTGGTAATTTCTGCACTGGTTTGAGCGATACTGTGGAGAAAAATTTGTTTGGGATATCCCGAACCCATGTTTTTTTTCAAACCCTTTTCCTATTACGAACCATATACTTAAAGATAAGAGAAAGAGTAGAGAGAGGTGGTCAGTAACTAAGAGTTACAATAGAAGTAGAAAAAGACTTTATATCATAAACAAAGCATAATCAAAACGACAATGTATTTAGTAAAAGTCTACATTTACCTATCCTTACATGTTAAAAGCTAATCACAGTGGTGAGAAAATCCCTTTAATAATTAGAATCCAAACCCTAAATTAGGATTAGAGATTCTAGGGTCTTTTGGAGTTCATTTACATTTTAACATTGCTCTAGGCCTATTGTCACTCCCACTGTGGAGTCAATTCTGGTGTGTCCATTAGATGTCCCTACTGGTTTCCCTAAGTTACTCCTATGTTGTGCAAAGTGAAAGTGATGTTGAGTATGATGTTGGATGTTGTGCATCACGTCCGACATCATTTACAGTTCCCAACACCTCAGGATAACCTATGTAAACCAGTAGTGACACTACAGTGGGAACAACACAAGACCTTTGGCAATGCCAGACTTGTAATTATGTTGAAAGGTAAATGAAACTATAAAACCCATAAAAACTCTAACCCTAATCCTAAGCCTAACAATGGTTAGGGCCTTTTTTTTATAATTTGGTCCAACACTTCTGAATATACTAGTGCCTTTCAAAAATTTTGAATATCATCAAAAAGTTAATTTACAGTATGTCTTTACTTCAAGTCAAATAAAGAAACCTATACGTTGTATGGACTCATTATCATTACACATAGAGCAATATATTTCAAGTTTATTTCTTTTAATATGGATGATTATGGCTTACAGCTAATGAAAATCCAAAATATAGTGTATCAGAAATTTGAATAATGTGAGAAGAGAAAAATCTCATTGACTCATGGTGTCACACACAAAGATTTCCTATGCCTTTAAAAGGTCCTTCAGTCTGGTTCAGTAGCTACACAATAATGGGGAAGACTGCTGACCTGACAGTTGTCCATAAGACAGTCACTGACTCCCTCCACAAGGACGGTAACTCACAAAACATCATTGTTCAAGAAGCTGGTTGTTCAAAAAGTGCTGTATGATAGCATATTAATGGAAAGCTGTGTGGCAGGAAAAAGATGCTTAAAGGAGTTGTCTCCCTACAGAGTTTCACAGAATGCATGAATGAAATACTCTGTCACTTCCTGGTTCAGACTGACTCATTTGCATACAGCTCCTTGCTCTGTGTTTTCAGTTGCTAATTAGATCAGATAGCTCAGAAGCTTTTCAAATTGCTCCCCAGAAGGCTTTTTCTGTTTCCCCAAAACAAAAGCCCTAATTACAGTTCTGTTTATTTTACATAAATCAAGCTTTTTTACTGCTCAGCAGCATGGACACTGCTGAGACCTGTGGGGATGACATCACTCACTGTTATCTCATTGAACAAACAGCAGGGGGAGAATTGTTTACAGGTCGGTTACTGAGGGAACTGAAATAGCCAGGGAGGTCATAAATTCACTTGTATCTCCTTAGGGAAAACAGAGGAACAAAGCAATATATTTGGAAAATGTCTTTATTTTGTGTTCCCTACAATTTGAAAGCTATTCTTTGTAGCGAGACAACCCCTTTAAGCAACAGGAGTGACTTCAGCCTTGAAAGGATTGTAAAGATAAGGCCACTCAAGAATTTGGGAGAGATTCAAAAAGAGTGGACTGAGGCTGGAGTCAGTGCTTCAAGAGCCACCTCCCACAGATATATCCGGCACCTGGGCTACAACTTTCACATTCTTTGTGTCAAGTCACGTATGACCCAGAGACACCGTCAGAAGTGTTATACCTGGGTTAAGGAGAGAAACTGCTACTCAGCGTCCAAGTCCTGTTTCCAGATGAAAATAAATTTTGCATTTCATTTAGAAATCATGGTCCCAGAGTGCAGAGGCCACAATCCAAGTTGCTTGAGGTCCAATGTTTGCCCATTCTGTGATGCTATGGGGAGCCATGTCATCTGCTGATGTTGGTGCACTTTGTTATATTAAGTGCCATATACCTAGAAACGCTTCCCTCTGCTGATAAGTGTTATGGAGATGTTGACTTTAATTTCCAACAGGACCTGTGAAGACCAAAGAGCTGTTGAAGGACACCAGAAACAAAATTGTACACCTGCATCAAGCTGGGAAGACTGAATCTGCAATACGCAAGCAGTTTGGTGTGAAATAATCAGGTGTGGGAGAAATAATTAGAAAATGGGAAGACAAAACAAGACCACTGATAACCCCTCCCTCCATCTGAGCCCACGCAAGATCTCACCCTGGGGTCAAAATGACACAAGAACGTTGAGCAAAAATCCCAGAACCACACGGGGGTCCTAGTGAATCACCTGCAGAGAGCTGGGACCAACGTAACAAAGGCTGCCATCAGTAACACACTATGCTGTCAGGGAATCAGATCCTGCAGTGCCAGACGTGCCCCCCTGCTTAAGCAAGTACATGTCCGGGCACATCAAGTTTGCTAGAGAGCATTTGGATGATCCAGAAAAGTATTGGTAGAAAATCATATGGTCAGATGAAACCAAAGTAGAACTGGTGGAAACACAACTTGTGTTTGGAGGAGAGAGATTGCTGAGTTGCACCTAACTGGCTTAGCCAGTCTCCAGATCTCAGCCCCATAGAAAACCTTTGGAGGGAGTTGAAAGTCCCTGTTGCCCAGTGACAGCCCCAAAACATCAATGCTCTAGAGGAGATCTGCATGGAGGAATGGCCAACATACCAGCAACAGTGTGGTGAAAACCCTTTGTGAAGACTTACAGAAGACATTGACCTCTGTCATTGCCACAAAGGATAATATTGACCAAATACTTATTTTCCCCATAATCTGCAAATAAATTCTTTCCATATTAGACAATGGAATTTTCGGGATTTGTTTTCTCCTTTTGTCTCTCATAGTTGAGATCGACCTATGATGTCAATTCCAGGCCTCTCTCATCTATTTACGTGGGAGAACTTGCACAATTGGTGGCTGACTAAATAATTTTTTTCCCCACTGTAAATGAACAAGCCACCATGGCAAAACCAGCTGTTACGACCTATTTTTGTGAAATCATAAAGGTCAAAACTAAGGAGTGAAAAAAAATCATCTAATTTTTTTTCAATTTATTTACTAATGACCGTGCCACTGACTTTTATATCTGCAGATGAACCTATGTATGGCAATTGATAAAGAGAAATACCTTGTAAATGAAACAAGTCTAAAATATATCAAATACGATTTAATATGGATGAATGTAAGGTTATGCACCAGGCATGTACATCGTGTCCTTATTTCATACTAGATTGGATACATACATAGAAGAGGGTCTCAGAGGCAAACTTGATCTATATATGTGTTAGGTTCTACCTTTTGGAGATCCTCTAGTTTCATAGTTTGTAAGGCCGAAAAAAGACAAGACGTCCATCCAGTTCAGCCTGCTATGCTAAGGTGTTGATCCAGAGGAAGGCAAAAACCCCCAATGAGGTATAAGCCAATTGTCCTCATTTTAGGGAAAAATTCCTTCCCGACTCCAATCTGCAATCAGAAAAATCCCTGGGTCAATGACCCCTCTCCTGAATCCTTTGACACTATAAATTGTTATATTATTACGCTCCAGAAATGCATCTATACATTTTTGAACCCGTTATTGAATTTCACCATGACAAGGTCCCTCTGGCAGAGAGTTCCACAGTCTCACTGCTCTTACAGTAAAGAATCCCTTTCTATGTTATGTAGAAGCTTTCGTTCCTCAAGACTAGAGGATGCCCCTTGTTCTAGATACAGCCCTGGGTAAAAAATAAATCTTGGGAGAGATCTCTATATTGACCCTTTTATGTATTTAAACATATTTATTATGTCCCCCAAAGCCCATTTTTTTCTCTAAACTAAATAACCCTTTAAACTTGCTAATCTTTCTGGGTTTTTGCAGTCCACCCAGTCCTTTTATTATTTTTGTTGCCGCCCTTTGTACCTGTTCAAGCTCTACAATGTCTTTCCTGTGCACTGGTGCCCAAAAATATACACAATATTCCATGTGTGGTCTAACCAGTGACTTGTATAATGGAGAATAATGTTTTTCATCATGTGCCTCTAAAGCCCCTTTTTAAAACACCCCATGATCCTATTAGCCTTGGCAACTGCTGCCTGACACTGGCTGCTACAGTTAAGTTTTACCCGTCCACTAGGATTCCCAAGTCCTTTTCCATGTCACTTTTACCCAGTGTTTTTCCATTTTAAAATGTAATCATTAATGGAAATTTTCCTCCCCATGTGCATAACCTTGCATTTATCTGTATTAAACCTCTCTGCCAATTTCCCTGCCCAGGCCCTCCAACTTATCCAGATCCCTTTTAATAACACTTATCCTCTATTGTGTTGATTACTTTACAGAGCTTTAAATATCTCTCAAAGATCGATATTCTACTGTGCAATCCATGTGTAAGATCATTAATGAAAATGTTAAAGAGGATAGGGCCCAAAACTGACTCTTTTGGGGACCCCCACTAGTAACAGCGATCCAGTGTGAGTATTTACCGTTAATTACTACCCTTTGTTTCTATCAGTGAGCCAGTTGCCTACCCATTTGCACACATTTTCCCCCAGTTCAAGCATTCTCATTATTTTACCAACCTTTTAATGTGGCACCGTATCAAATGCTTTTAGAAAAATCTAGATATATGACATCCAGTGCCTCACCCCGATCCAGTCTAGCACTGACTTCCTCATAGAAGCTGATGAGATTAGTCTGACAGGACCGATCCTTCATAAACCCATGCTGAAAGGTTATACATTTATTTCAGTGAGATACTCCAAGATAGCATCTCTGAGAAACCTTCAAACATTTTACCTACAACAAAAGGTCAAACTTACCGGCCTATATTTCTGGATCACTTTTGACCCCTTTTTGAATATTGGCACCACATTTGCTATGCGCCAATCCTTTTTGGGACATACCCCGTTAAATTTGACAGTCCATAATATTAAGAATAGGGGCCTATCTATGACATCACTTAAACTCCTTAGGACAAAGTGGGGTGTATGCCATCTGGACCCGGGATTTGTCTATTTTAATCTTCCTAAGGCGGAGCTGCACTTCATTTCCGGGTTAGACAAAAAAACTTTAAGTTGGAGTTCCCCCATCCCCTGTTCAACAGAAGCTCATCTCCTCAGTAAATACAGTGGAGAAAAAAAGATTTAAAGGTTTGCTTTTTTTCTCATCGCCCTCACTGCTCTCCCTCAGTTTTTTTTCAAAGGGCCAACATTTTCTGTTTTAATCTTTTTACTATTTATATAGTTAAAAATATTTTGGCGTTAGTTTTACTTTCTATAGCAATATGTCTTTTCGTCCCAGCTTGCTTCCTGTATCTTTATTTTACACACTTTATTTTTTTCCTTATAGCTTCTTAGTGCCTCTTTACTGCCCTCCTGTTTTAGTAGGTGAAACGCTTTATTTGTTTTTTTATTGCCTCCTTTACATCTCTGTTGATCCACATTGGGTTTTTCCTGTTTCTAATTTTTTTATTACCATAAGGTATGTACCTCTCACAGTGGTAGCATAGGATGTTTTTAAAAATATCCCATTTATTATTTGTTCTGCCATATTTAAACACCTTGTCCCAGTCAATACGGTTTAGGGCCTCCCTAAGCAGAATAAAATTAGCCTTCCTAAAATTCAGTGTTTTTGTGGCTCCTTGACAAAAAACTCTATTGAAGGATAAACGGAAATTTATTATATTATGGTCACTATTCCCTAGGTGCCCCTCAACCTGAACCTTTGTTACTCTGTCAGGTCTATTAGTCAATATTAAGTCTAGAAGGGCCTTTCCTCTAGTCGGTTCTTGCACCATTTGGCAAAGGTAATTATCATTAGTTATTGACAAAAACCTGTTTCCTTTGTGAGAGCTACAGGTTTCAGATTCCCAGTTGATGTCTGGATAGTTAAAGTCGCCCATAATAATAACCTCATTCTGATTAGCCGCCTGATCTATTTGCCTGAGGAGTACATCTTCCATGGGTTCTGTTATATTTGGGGGCCTATAGCAGACTCCTATTAGAATTTTATTACTGTTATTACCCCCATGTATATAGTTGCTGAGTGAAACCCCATTGTTATGGCTCCAGACCCTGGACGCCTGGGCCTCCTACCACCTCTATCAGATATATATACAATAAGTAAGTATCCACACGAGACAAGGTGTGCGCTTAATCAAAAAAGAACCCCTTTATTGTTACAGCAGTAAGCTTATATAGCCTTGATTATAAGTCGTGAGTGACATGCGCAGTTAGCTGGAGCACATAGTGACTTTTACAGCATACGTTGCAAGGTTAAAGATAAGACAACAGCTGAGTTCCGTTACAGTTTCAAGGTTCTGAAGCGTAGGCGAGAGTCCATGAATTGTATCTTGGTGTCGGACAGGAAAAGTTTTTCTTGCTTTAACCCTTAACTTGACATATGCATTTGTAGCAACCAGTCCCAAGAAGCTGCTTCTAAGCCAAGTAAGCATTAAATAGGAATAAAAACATTTGGTTACCTTATTAATATGTATAAATATATTAAAGCTTGACATAAAGAATTTTCCTACTATCTTAAATATTCAGACCTGTAACAAGTGTACATATAGAGAAGAGAAGGTTTTGCTGCTTTAGAATAAAGCAGGTTTTGGTATCCATATGTAAAGGATATACACTGACATTTTGGATATACTCTGATCAGTTGTGTAGCCATCATCATTTGACCCGTGCCAAAGTTTCTCAGGTTCTTGATTGACTATTTTTCCAGCTTCTAACACATCAACTTTAGGAACTGACGGTCTAACATATCCTATCCCTTGACAAGTGTCATTGTTAATATATATTCAAGTCATTCACTTCATTGTTCAGTGGTTTTAATGTTATGGCTGGTCTGTGCATTAATAGATTTTGATATTAGCATATAATAAAGTCAAGGTGTATTATGGGAAAAGTTCATTTCCATACTTGGAGTCCGAAGGATTCACCAGATTTGGAATAACCTTTCTGGGATTTTTGAATTTGCTGTGGATTAACACAGCATGAGAACTATAAATTGAACTTGATGGACTTGTTTAACCTTGCTAATAATCTAACAAGTCTGGATGTGATCGCAGTTGTATACTAATTTTGCAGCTGGCGAGATGGCTGTCAACGTTAGTCATCTCTCCACTGTGAAGGCAGGGATAGATTATTACCATCCCTGCCTTCCCTATGGCGTGCATACAGATGAGAAGGAAGCCTCCCATCTTCCTGCTTCCTGGAGTCAGTGGTCACATGACTGCCAGGGCTCAGTAGTTGCAAAAAAAATTAAATCCTTAATGCCGAGGCCTTTTTTTATTTGTTCCACTCGTTTTTCCCTCTTCACCTTCCCACAGTCATAACTTTTTTATTTTTCGACCTACATAGACGTATGAGGGTTTTTATTTTGCGTTACAAGATGTACTTTCTAATGGTTTTATTCATATTACCATAGAATTTACTGGGAAATCACAAAAAGATTCTAAGTGGGGCAAAATGTGAAAAAAACGTACTTGTACCATGTTTGCGGGAGTTTTGCTTCGATAGAAATTATGTTTTAACTCTATTCTACAGGTTGATACGCATCCAGCAATATCAAACATGTACGGTTTCCGTTATGTTTTGGTGCCGTAAAAATATTACAAAAATTTTCTATTTCTGAAATTTGCGCCGCAGCGACATTTTATGCGACCAATAACTTTCTTGTACTAACACCTATGGACTTGAGTGAGGGTGTATTTTTGCAGGCTGAAGTGTACTTTTTATTGCTACCTGTTTGGAATACATGCGACTTTTTGATTACATTTATTCCAATTTTTAGATGTGAAATAACCCAAAAAAACATGCAATTTTGGCATTTGGATTTTTTTTTCTTCTATGGTGTGTAGCACACAGGATAAATTATGTTATATTTTAATAGATCAGACTTTTTCGGACGCAGCGATACCAAATATGTGTAACTTTTTTCTTATTTTTTTATTTGTAAAATGGCAAAAGGGGGGTGATTTGATAGGTGTACAAAGATGGTGGTTTCCCCACTTCCGGCCCCGAGGCTTTCAGCTGCCATGTTCACTGATCAGGACACAGCAATCTCGCAGTTGGCGCCCCAATCAGAGTGAGAAACGGTGCGCAGCACTCTCATTCATTTACATGCCGCGGACATTTTTGCCATGGCGTCTAAGGAGATTAACAGCACGGGATGGCGATGGTGCCCTCCAGTGCTGTAACCGCGGGGTCCTAGCTTCAGTTAGCGCTGTGATCCCGCTACAAAGCTCCTTACCGGCACTATGATGTACCCATAAGTCATAGGTCGTAAGGAGTTAACAGCCCAAATTGCAACTCTTAGCCTCGGCCCGATGACACTAAAACTTTATTTCCTATATATAAATGTCTGAGATGGGAAAGTGATACAATAACAAAACTTATTTTAGCGCCATTTTTGCTGTTAAAAAAATTTACACAAACTTTGTTAGAATGACCTAGTGCAAGAAAGCGTTATAGTATTCAAACCTGCATCTACTAAACAAAAGGGACATGTACTTTGTCGGGGGGGGGAGAAAATGGCCCGTCAGGGAACGGTTAAGATATCACAAGAAATCTTTTCCTTTTTATCTTTTTCAGGTTTTACATTTTTACTTTCTCCATTTCCCTGACTACCGAGGGTGTTCAAAGTTTTGTTTTTTGAAAAATCTTTTTCTTTTAATACTTTGGCAAAAATTTCCCTGGATTTGTTCTGAAAAAGCACGATTTACTTACGCTAAATGCTACGTTTTTTAAAAGAAAGGGTTTATAAAAATTTGACTTATTTTTTTAACCACATTTTATGAACAATTTTTTAAAATTTTTGGTTTAAAATTTTTTTTTAAATTTTCCAATCACTTTCAATTTTTTTTTTAATAATTCTTAAGTCCTGTAGTTTCACTTGGCCATTTGGCCCTAATAAACCTGACACTTCCTGTTCTGTAAAAAAAAGATCTATTTCTCTCTTTATCACAAAAAAGGGGTCCAAACTGAAAGGAAAATTTAAACGGGGTTCCACCAGCACAGGGAGGGAGTCCTTGACCCTCCCCTCTCTGCACACGTTTTTATTCCCAGGTCACAGACAGGGACTAAAAATATCCTATAGAAGCCAGGGGACTGAGTCATCTTAAGTGCCCCTATGGCAGAAGCTTTTGAAAAAGCTTTCCCGCTACTGTTAAGCAGTGCAAAAAAGGCCCCGGTGGCCAAAGTAAAAAACTGAAAGACTTAAGAATTAAAAAAAAATATTGAAAGTGATATGAAAAAAAAAAAAAATTTAAAAAAAAAATTTCCAAAAAAAATTTTTTTTAACATAAAAATGGAATTAAACAAGACTCATTTTTTTTATACATTTTCCTTTAAGCTGAGCGTTTTTAAAAAGCCAGATGACTACAACAGATCAACGTTTTGGAATAGGATGTCAAAGAACTTTGTCCTTTAACATTTAGATTCATCATTTCCAAATTGGTTAAAAAACAGTATAAAAGGTAGAAAACATTCACTGAAACAAAACTCATCAGTAACCCACTGACTTTACGCGAACACAATATACTTTTAAAAACACAAAATTTTTATGTTTGAGTCCCCTTCTTTCTTCATTTGGAGATACAGTTTCCAAATGAACATTAATTTTATTTCCTTTGACAGTTTAAAGAAACCCAAAATGTTTGTTGGGGTTCAGGGGGAAAAAAAAAAAAAAAATACGAGGGTATACATTTTTTTGGATAATTTACAATATTACTTTTAATTGAAGACGTCCCTTATATGAATTTTTTTAATGGTCTGTTAAATTGGGCTTTTTTTCCCAACAAAATAATAGTTTGGGGGGGGGGGGGCAAAACCGCCATCTTTTTTAGAACACTTCCCTCCCCAAACCCATTGAAACTTTTGTTTTTCAAGCACACTCAGGACATATCAACAGTAAAAGTTTTAATAATAAAAAAGCAAATCATAAATAACCCCAGTGCAAGATATTGGTCCCGATCACACCAATGGGTTTTTATTTGCTGTACTTACTTATGAGACCCCTTCTGTAAATACCTGGGCCCTGGGAAAATCCCTTATACAGTACATAGGGGTCAGCCCCGACCCCGCAATTACATTCCTTAGAGAATTCAGAACTGTTGCATAAGTACTCAGGTTCTCATTATTATAGCTTTCTTCTCATCTCAGACATTTATGGCATATCCAAAAGTGAGACAGGACTCATACCTATCTCGAGAATGGGGTTCCTTTACATTTTTACTGAAGGGAATGGAGAGATTACTGCACATGCACAACTTTCTCCATTTTCTTCTATGGGACATATGAGTATAGCCAAGCAAGTGTGCTTGATTAAGGAATCCCCCTTTAATAATGGAAAGACTGTCATGGGTATTCCCTCCTTGGGCTTCATTTTTGGAAAAGTGAGCACAAGGGGTAAGGACCCCCATTCTTAAGATGTATGTGGGTCATAGATGTGTGAGATGGAAGTACCTTTTAAGCAATTCTGTTAATACACTTAGTTATATTGGTTTTCCATCGAATGAAGTGATGACAAATCTCTAAGATAGATTATTTCTTTGGTGAGGGTCTGGCAGCCAGGGCCTGCTTCAATCCATAGAGAATGGAGTGTTGAACTGTTGCTATATGGAATGACTAAATAAATAATCAGTGTAAAGCACAATGATTGAAACATATTCACTGTCTCATCCTCTTCATAGTCAATAAATTATCATCCAATTTTTAGTCCATACAACTTCATCGTAATTCATATCTGACATCTTAGACAACATATGTATCAGTTGAGCTGGGAAAAGCCAGTTAATACACTAAAAAAATTTCAATATTACTTGCAGTAATATTACAAAGGGGCCCAAAATTTTATTATAATCCTCACATTGTTCACTTACACTGTAGTTCATTATAAGAAATGACCTCACGCTTTTCAAAAATGTCACAGAAAGCCAGATAAAAAAACCAACAGACAACGAGCACCATGGAAAAAATAGGATAATTCGGGAACAATTTGAATCCAAAGGTAAAAGGGGTACCATTTTTATCGGGACCTGGTGACTAATGTGGCCCAAAGGATTATAAATGGTACATTGTAGTTGTATCTACCTGTTACAGATTATGCATTAGGGCCTAGGGTGCTTCTGGTTTCCAATGTTGCCCACGTTGCTTGAAAGGTAACAAGTCAGGAAGATTTCAATGATGAAAACAGAAGCAGTTATGAAAGATGGCTCCCAGTCATGGCCTAAGTTTGGAGAGCATGTGCCTATAATAAAAATAAGAAGAAAAAAATAAGTAGCATACATAGACCTAGAGGTTATATATGACTCTGGTAATTCTTGTGGAGAAAACTTGGGGTTAATTCCAGAGATCAACAGTCGTTCTAAAGCCATCTTGTAGCTGAAGACCCCCAGTAGCCAAAAATCAGACCCTGTAATAGCCATCAAAAGAGGTATTTGATATAAAACTCAGATGACTTAGAGCAGGGGTTCTCTCTCTCAGGGGCTGCAGTATGTCTTAGAGAGGTATTCACCTTCTGAGACATTTATGGCACTTTAATTGAAAATACTTCAAATGACTGAGAGGTCTTGGTTCCACTTCAGGGAAAGCCAGGGATAAGAATAAGGATCCCCTGCTCGGTATTCCAGAAAGATGATATGAGGCGTTTGTTTTCATTGTAGTTTTTGGGGTTATAGAGAGAACAACACACACTACAAAAAGTCAGGATGAACATAAAATTACTTGAATATTTTTAAAAAGAACTGAATGAGAAATCTCCTTAAATCTAGAAAGACATGTCCAAAATGACAGTTTTTCACTACTTTACAAACGCTAATCCCAACAAGGAGCTTTAAGCAAAAAAACACAACAGAGTTTGATCCCAGGGGATTAGCTGCAGGGGGGTGCAGAGGTATCAGTTGCTACTGGACGCTGCAGTCTGAGGGGGCCCAAAAGCCACTACTGCCACACAAGGAGATACCAGTATTGAAAATGGCACATGGTAGCTGGGGGGGCCCATTTCACTTTTTGGACTAGGTTCCCTGAGCTTCAAGTTACGCCTCTGTTTGATCCCTAAATCGCCCAATAAATTTAGTGGATCAATTTGAATTGGGATTTAAACAGTCCTCCTCAACACTAAGACAACACCTTACAATTGATCAACAGTACCTCGCCATTGTAAGGTTTCAAGCAGGATGCTCTCAGACGGAAGTGGCCACTTAGCTTAGAGTGTCACCAAAAGCCAAATATCCCTGACTTTTTGTGAGTAGTATATATATTCTCCTCTCCAACTCATTTCCTCTTTGGAATTTTGAACCTGTCAGACATTTTAATAGTAGATATTGTTGTTCTCTCATGATTGTGTCAGAAATAAATATAATAATGCATAAACAGTTTGCCTGCATTGCTCAATAAGGTTGCTTAAATCAGCATATACAGCTCTATAGTACCAGCAATACAGTGCCCACAATGACAGTGCCAGCCATACAGTGCCCACCACAACAAAGCCTTCCATACAGTGCCCACTGTATCAGTGCTAGCCATACAGTATCCACCATAACACTGCCAGGCATATAGCACCCACCATAATAGTGCCAGCTTTATAGTTCCCACCAAAACAGTGCCAGCCATATAATGCCCACCATAACACTGTCAGCCATACATTGCCCATCATAACAGTGCCAACAGTGGAATGCAGCTGAATATGACTTTCTGTAGTATGAAGACTGAGACAAAGCATGTTTGTGTTCTGATGGCTGAGGGCGGCACAGAGAGGTACTGGGGGCCACCTGACTTAAAGTATATAGTAAAACTTGAGAATATACAGTTATGTGTACTGTTACACTGGATGCTAAGTACCTGCATCACCACAATTGTGGAAGTCCTCATGGCCTTCACAGCATGCCAGATTGTGAACATTGCAATGGTAGGCAATAGCAGACTTTGTAACAAAGCTGTGAGGCAGTGAGGAAACCCTGTACACAGATCATTGTCGAAAGAACTTGTATGTTTCATATGAAGTTTACAATGACTCATTGTTTGCGCTGACACACTGGCACAGTTCCAGAACTCAGGTTCCCTGGATTTATTGTTTGTATTGAAATTGAATTTACCAAGTGAGCCATATCTAACCCAGGTAAGTGAGGAGGCAAAATATTGTTATTCATTTAATGTCTCCTCCTACATGTTTTATTATGTAAAGTTAATTAGGTGTATATTGCAAGAACAAATGCAGAACTCTGCATGGGCCGAAGTCTGTAGAATTAGCAGAGGCATCTTACACATACAGAATTTCCGTTTATGTGAAAATGTATCATATAGTTTATATAGTTTCAGTCCAGTTCAGTATTGCCTGTCCATTTGACTTGAATGCCTGTTATCTGCTTAGGGTATGCTTATGCGGCAAAGACAAAATACCTTTACTTATTTGCCACAATCTTTAGCATCTAAAATGTAAGCATGTATGTACTGCCTCCAGAAGAGAATATTAGCTGTCAAACTGACTGAATAACAGAGAACAGTGTTGCACTATTTCTAAAAAATAACCATAACCAGCTCCTCACTGATATATGTAGAAATATAAAGGGTGAGGGTCAAGCCACACTAAAAGCTACTACATCTCACCTGAAACTGTCAACAGCAAAAAAAAAAAAAAAAAAAAAAAAAGGAGAAAAAGTAAATCCCTTTCCTTCTCTATTACTTGTGCATACTTTCAATATGGAGCATGCAGAGATATCTACTGCACACTACAGCACTTACGTGCAAATGCAATGATCCAGTGAGGAGAGAATACGTCATGATCTTATACCTGCTTTCTCTCCACCGCAGCTCCCTCATTTCCCACTGTTGCTACTCCCTGTGATGTCCTCCTCACTCCCCTGTCATTATGTACCAATGTCATGGCTGATACCATACTTCTGCTGGAACATCCCAGTCAGTACAGAGCCAGTGCATGTAAACTATTTTTCTGTATGCTATGTAAGGATCCTTCCCCCTTGAGCAATACGGTTCTTAGGTTTATATATCTTGCATCATTTTTTATGGATTTGTTTCTTCTGTTCCAGACCAGGTTTATTTCCTGACCTCATCTATTTGTCCACTGCCTATCCTAACCTTCTGACCATCATCTGTATTTGCAAGATCTGCCTACCCCTATCTCACTATGCCAGTGTTTCTCAACTCCAGTCCTCAAGACCCACCAACAGGTCAAGTTTTCAGGATTTCCTCAGTATTGCACAGGTGATGTAATTATTGCCCATGCATTCTGTTGGAGATCCTGACACAGGTGATATAATTATGGTCAGTGCATTCTGTTGAAGATCCTGACACAGGTGATATAATTATGGTCAGTGCATTCTGTTGAAGATCCTGACACAGGTGATATAGTTATTGTCAGTGCATTCTGCACAGGTGATATAATTACTGTCAGTGCATTCTGTGGGAGATCCTGAAAACCTGAACTGTTGGGTCTTGAGGACTGGAGTTGAGAAACACTGCACTATGCTCTTTGTTTTTTCCTTTGGTACAATGCTTAGATTTGTCAGTTGCTACTGCCTGAAGACTTTTCTAGATCTGGGGTTCCCAGCAGCGAGGTCCAGATTCCTGTATAAGGGTTAAAGGCTGAAAACTAGGGGATCCCTTGAGTCCACTCCTCAGTTTAGCCCTTTCACAAATATATAGCAACCTAGAGGATTCACATCTTCCACCAGGAAGACCTTATGTTGTTGGTGCTGTGAGTTGATAATTCTTAATCCCATTGAAACGGTAATGAACACATAGGGCGACATGTATGAACGTTGGTGCTGACAGGCCAGTTCTAAATCGCTTTAATGCACCAGAATGTATGAACCTGTTCTTCTGCAGGTCATACTTACAGGCGCAGTCTAGTGCCACTATGACAAGTCTGGCTCAGGCAGACCACCTTTAACCTGGTCTGGCTGTTCTAACAGTTATGTGCCTAAGTTTGGCGTCAAAGATTCATAAATGTGAATGTGTCTAATTCTACGAATGTGGTGCAGATACCTGGCGCAGCCCCGTTGATACATAGCGCTAAGGGGCCGTTCACACGGCTTATTCTGGTACTGATTGGAGCCGTACTGCGCGCTGTATTTGCGCTGCAGTACGGCTCCAATCCGTCCCAGTAACTACGGTAATCGACTTTTTTCTCAAAGAACGGACCCGTCTCTGCCCCCCGCTTGGGGCGAATCCGCCGCAGGGGGAAAAAGTGACATCACATTATTTACGGCAATCCCCCCGGAATTACGCCGGCAATAAGCCGGTGAACGGCCCCTAAAGTAGCTTTTTTATATTGACTATTCCGGAAACCCGTCAACTCAGATGGATTTGGTTATGCGATATATTTCATATTTACTCAGGAAAAAGTGCAATTTTTCCCCTTGGGGGGCATTTTTACAGAAAAAACGACTGTGACCTTTTACCAGAAAAACTAAGATTTTCCCTTTATCACAATCACTATTTTCCAAATTTGTTGTAGCAGTAACGGCAAATCCATGCAGTACCGACAAAACTGGACTAAAAACTAAATATCTCACCATTTTAATACAGCAGAATATAATGAGTTATTTTACATGTGCTTCTAGCAATTTTTCGTAATATCAGAATTTGTGGGGCAGCTTAAAAAAAAAAAAACAAAAAAAAAAAACTAAATTAGTTCAGAATTGCCAACCCCGAGTCTTGCAAGCTGACAAATATTCATGTGTTTTGTTTCTTCTTTTCTTACTCATTTAACTTTTTAGGCATGTATAAGGGGCCTTTAAACGCCTTTTCTGGCGTACACGCCCTCCCAGCCCGAACCCGCGGGGACCAGCGTTTTCCACTTTGGGCGCGTCCGCATAAGGGGCGGGCATGGGGGGGCAGTGGCCGGGGGGCCGGTGTAGGCTTTCCCGGGGGGCGGGACCGGCACGCTCGAAGTCCAGGCATTACCATCGGGGCTCGCCAAATCGCGGCGCTCGGCGCTCCCAGGCAGACCAGGTTTTTTTTTTTCTAAATCCTCCGGCAGAGGTGAAGTGAAGCGGACCCAAAACATGCGGGGAAGGGGATCGAGACGCGACAGAATCCTCGCTCCGCTCCACAAGCGACTTGGTCGAAATGCCCGGCGGGGGCGAAGTGAACAAGAACGGAAATGCGGGGAAAACAGATCGAAATCGCGACAGAAATCTGGGCGCTCCTTAATGGGAAAAAAACGTTTTTATAAAGGGGGAAAACAGTTCAGAAGAGAGCTGCACTAAAAAACACACATAATAAAAAAAAAAACATCACTTTCCAAACTCTAAACACGCAATATAAACAAATTGATATTGCAAATTCCCGGGGAAAGACAGAATTTTCAAAACTGAACCAAAATCTATTGGGGGCAGAAACCCCCCAATCAGAATGGGAGCGACAGGAACCATTAAAAGCTATGGGGAAGAATTGCCCAAATCAAAATCCCCCGGAAAATTTCAAAATACAGTAAAAAGCAAAAAGACTGATTGGCTGAGTTAGCGGGGTTCGCTAGCTCACCCAATAGAATAGGCGAAAAACCCCCCATTCTAGCCTATGGGAAGGTAACCAATCAGAATCCAGGGCGGGATAATAAAAATACATAAAAATGCTAAAAGGGGAGCGTTTGGGCTGAGCTACGGGGGTCTGGGCTAGCTACCCAAATCAGAATGGGAGCGACAAATCCCCATTCTCCCAAAGGAGAAGTGAACCAACAGAATCCCCCGGGAAAAATTAAAAATACAGTAAAAAGACAGAAAAAAACTTATGGCTGACAGGGGGGTCCGGCTAGCTCACCAATCAAGCGCAGCTACTTCTCCCATTATACCTAGGGAGAAATATGCACTAAAATCTCGGCGCTCGGGCGCCGCGCAGCAGAAATTAATAACAAATATTTTTATACAGTGAAAACTTCTCAATAAAACCGAACACTTTTTTTAAAAAATAAAGCATTAAAAACCCGAACAACGCGTTCGTCCCCGGACCGGCCTCATAGGGAATTCCCCATAAGAGAATTCCCGGGGAAAGACAGTAATTAAATTTTGTAAAGCATTCTCTTTGGGTCGGCTAAACCACCAATCAAAAATGGAGCACAATGTCCCATTAATCCTATGGAGGGGAATTGACCAATCAAATAGGACGACAGTGGGGCCCCTTTTTATCCTATGGAAAAAATGGGCCAATCAATTCAAAGGCGGGGCAGTTCAAAATAAAATAAAAAGGCAAAACGAGCTGATTTGGGTTAAGCAGCGGGGCTCTCCAGCTTACCAATCAAGCACGATTTCTTTCCAAAAGAGTTCATGGGGAACAAATTTAAAAAAAGGCGCCGTAATTTGGGCCAATGGGAGGCGAGCGACGCTCCTTGGTTTTCTAATGCAATCTTAAAAACTGTACAGGCGAAATCAAATTAAAAACCTACAGAAGTTGTGCCCATGTGTATAAAAATGAATACTAATTTGTGGCTAACAAAAAAAAATTTGAAATCAAAAAAATAGCTTATTTCTTTATTTTCGAGCACCCATACTATTTTATCCTTGGGAAAGAAAATAAAAAAATAAAAATGATTTAAAAGGGCTTTTTTTTTTTTTTTCTTAGCACAATTAGTATTTTGTTGTATAAAAACATCGGCACAACTTTTGTAGTGTTATAATTTGATTTCAGCATGAAAACTTTTATACCAATTGCATTAAAAACCCATAGGGGCGTCCTCGCCCCCATTTGGGCCAAATTTCGGCGCCTCTTTTTAAATTTTGATTCCCCCCTAGAACTCTAAAAAAACAGCTCGCGCTCTGATTGGGTAAACTGGGCGAGCCCCCCCCCGCTTCAAACCCAAACAGCTCGTTTTTTTCCCCTTTTTACTGTATTTTGAACTGTCCTGCCGTGGATTCTGATTGGTGTAAAAATTCCCCATAGGCTAGAATGGGGACTTTTCGCTCGATTTTGATTGGTCTAAAAATTCTCCATACCTAAAGGACTTTGCGCCCATTCTGATTTGGCGAGATAGCCAAGGCCCCGTTTTCCCCAGCCAATCATGTTTTTTGCATTCTTACTTTAAAATTTTTAACAGTCCCGCCCGGGGTTTTGATTGGTCAATCCTGCCCCAAGTTTTAAAGTTTCATGTCGCTCCTAACTGATTGGCCGTTTCGGCGACCAATAGAAAAGTTTTCAGAATTTGAAATATGATTTCCCGGCCATTTCCAATATCCAATTCTTACTTAGGATGTTGGAAAGATTTTGTTTTATGTAATTTTTATTTTTAATGTTTCAGCTTTTTTTCCTGAGAATGTAGAACGCCTTTTTAAAGGGGATTTTTGGGTTTAACCCGCACCACATGTGGGAAAGATTTCTCCCGCTCCCGCCTTCCCCGATCGGAAAAAATTTTGCCGCAATCCCCAATGCGCCTAACCCCCGCACTGCGCCCCACACACTGCGAGGCCGGCGGACTTTTTCCCCCCATGTATGAGGCACTTCCTCGGACGGCGAATCTTCAGCCAGCGCCGCACCGCGCCCCTGTCCCCGCCCTGTGCCCCACGCACTGGGGGGGCGGGGCGGACTTTTTCCCCCGCATGTATGATCGCACTACCTCTGGGGGACAATCCAGCCAGCGCCGAACTTCGCCTCATTCCCGCACTGCGGCCGACAGCTGCGGGCGCGGGGGACTTTACATGAAGTAGACGCGGCCCTCCACGAATAAATCAGGCCAGATCCCCGGGGGAAAACGGGGGAAAACGGCACCTCGCCCCGGGCAGCCATACATGGCCCTTAGTGCCCCCTTAAAGGGGGTTTTTGCCACGAAAAAATTGAATTTGCAAATGAAATAACAAACTTTTCCCAACTTTCTTATATTACAAATTCGGACTTTTTTTTGTTTTACTCTCCTTTATGACCCTTTGTTTACGCTCATTTCCAGGGAAACCCGCCCGGGGCTGGAGCTCCTCACCTGGTCGACATGCTCAGACATCACCTCTCTTCTCAGGTACTACTGAGTGTTTCAACCCCAGGTGCTTCATTCACTTTTCCCTTTTGGACTTTTTAGTAAAAATCAAACGTCAAATAAAAAAAAAAAAACCCAAAATCATATGCGCATTTGATAAAGAGGTAAAAAAAAATCCACGGGTTAAGTTCCTGCAGGGATTTAACCCAAAGACCCTGTGCGTGAGGCAAAAACTTTACCTCTCAGCACTCACAATCTTTACATAAAAAACCTTTCTTTTTACAAAAGGGGAAAAGGGGCCTGGTGATGTCACCCCTAGGGGCCCAAAAAGATATCAATTCAACAAATCAACACCCCCCCTTTCTGACAACCAAAGCGAAGAGCTGGTGCAGGGGGTTAAATAGATTGTGAAAAACCCCTTCAACTCCAAACAGCTTTTTGGCTCCAGGGTTAGCATTGCTGCACAAACCGGTTTTTCAAATCCAACGGGTACAACACTACTGTATATGGAGTTTGTGTGTTTTCCCTTTTGTGGGGGGGTTTCTTTTAGGTATACTGGCTTGTTTCAGCCCCCAAAAAACAATATTGAATTTAAAATGTGAGTTTCATGAATCAAGGGGGGAGAAATCTCGCATGGGGCATATAAATAAGAAAAAAAAGAAGATTGTCTTTGGGTTTTTAAAAAAAAAACATACAACAAGCAAAAAATTTTTTAGCCACCCGACTCAGATGTGTTGAACCATCCCCGGGGGAAAGGGACCCCGAACACTGCTCCCCAAAATAAAGGAACATTTTCAAATGCTAATATCCACGTCTTATTCAACCCCAAAAAATTATTAGTTTAAAAAAAAAAGCTTTATTGGATCATTTAAAAAATTGGGACCATTTTGTGCAAATAGCTTTTGATGGCTTCACAATGCAAATTTGCACAAAATGGCCTCAATTTTTTTTTAATATGATCCAAAAAACACAACTTTAATCTAACATTTTTGATTGAACTACAACGCGGGGTATTAGCATTTAAAAAAAACCCAAAAAACATGCCTGTCGTATCCTCACACCACAATTCCCACTTATAAGCAGTTTATTGATTTTGAGTATCCCATCGTTTTACGGGAAAAAAAAACTAAAAATCAATTTTTTTCTATTAAATGTGATAAAATCTCAAAAAAGGGTGCATTTTTATAATATAAAATTTTTATATATATAATTATATATAAAATATTATATATCTGTATATAAAAATAATATATATATATAAAAATTTCACACACAATTTAACACAAATAACACAAATCAATTATTACTACATTTCGGAATAGGGTTTTTTTTTGAACTTTGGTAGAAGTCTACACCTATACCTTTTAGGCTCTTATGGATACTGATGCTTAAGAAGGTTGTTGCTTTCTATGGGGGTTTTCATACAGGGCCCTAATAAAAAAAGGGGTTCAAAAAACT
>JAODAL010012385.1:0-60000 GCA_025379985.1 Phyllomedusa bahiana
AATTTTTGGGGTGTACCAGATCAGGACTAGCCTCCCTAACACTCTTTCCTCTATCCTTCTTTCTAACTGTTACCCAGCTAGCTGCCTCAGGCCCCTGCATGCTGCCATCCTCCCCAGTATCTACACCTGTGAGTAATTGCTCAGTGAGCAGCAAACTCACTTCCAAGTTGGCAATGCATCTCAGTGTTGCCACTTGCTCATTTAGATCCAGGATCTGGGTTTCTAAATGTGCAGTGTGCACACATCTCGCACAGCAGTATGCCCCCTCGAACTGTTGCAATTTAAAAAGTTGGAGGGACTTACCTGGAAGCACAGGGCCTCTTATGCCCCTATATACTGTAATATAATAATAATAATAATAATAATAATAATAATAATAATAATACTAATAAGGGCCTGTTTTAATCGTTCAATATGGCCATAGATAGTGGTAAGGTCACTTTACTGTGTGTAAAACTTTAAATGTTTCAAAGCTAAACTGGCCACTTTATCAGATAAGATACACATACATATGGATTGTAACAGTCACAATTTAGAGGAAAATACACTGAAGAGGAAGTGAAGCAGGAGATTGAGGACTTAATGGAAGGGATGGCGTAGGAATTGATTTAGCAATTGGACAAGAAAATACACTTTATATAAGGTAAGTCTTGTCCGAAAAATATGTAGAACTATATGTGAAATAATTTACAATACATATATAAAATATGTACATTAATGAATAGGTAGGTAAAAGAAATAGATGGGCAAAGATTAATATGCCAGGGCAAACTGATTTGGGTTGGGCTGTGAAATATCAGGACTATGCATGCTGAAATCGAAATGTGAGCCTCTGCTATAATCGTAGGAAGTGTTAAGGGACATGAGGGTGTGAGTTAGTGCAGTTATTGGTAAGATGGACTTATATGCATCTTTCTTTTTTCTTGATGCATTAAAATATTTTTGTTTACATTTGATACATTTTTATATTTTTGTTTATTATTGTTTTATGCAATTCCTGTTGTATTATCTGCAAATGTAGCCATGTGCTAATTCATGTTACAGGATTTGTTACACCAAAACCTTTACCATCTCTTCCATCCTCTGTTCCTCCCTTTCCTGTTTTTTTCATCTTATAATAGTGAGTTACCATTTCTATGTATGTGTATATCATCTGAAGAGTCAGGTTCAGCACTGGAATTCAACACATGTTACACAAAATATAACGACCTTACCACTATCTATGATTGTATTGACTAGTGTTGAGCGATTACGTTGACCATCGACATCGGGCGGGTAGTCGATAGTCGGCACCATCGTAAGGTTTTTCGATAGTGAGCAGTCGATTATGAGCGATGACCATTAAAATCTATGGGAGAGCAACAACACCTTCATTCTTACACCCAAACAGGGCTGGAGAAGCTGGAATTAACATCCATAAATGGATACATGCAACATCTTAGGCAACACACTTAGGTTATAAAAGCCACAGAAAAAAAGTCACACACCATTCACTATCCCTGTCTTGTACCACAGCATGACCCTTAAACCTGCATCACCCACAAATTAAAAAAGTGCCAGAAGGCAGTATTATTTGAACCATCAATTTACTTGAACTGGGCATTGAATATCCCTGTCCTGGAACGTAGCATGACCTAAAAACCTGCATGACCCACAGATTAAAAAGTGCCCGGAAAAGAAGTCTTTCAAACCCCCATTTTAGTTGAACTGGACATTGACAAACTCTGTCCTGGACGCAGCAGGACCCTAAAACCTGTCTGACCCCCAGAGTAAAAGGGCCGGAAACAGGAGTCTTTCAACCTCCTTTTTAGTTGAACTGGACATTGAAAATCCTTGTCCTGGACCGCAACATGACCCTTAAACCTGTCTGACCCACAGATTAAAAAGTGCCGGAAAAAGGAGTCTTTCAACCACCATTTTAGTTGAATGGACATTGACTATACCTGTCCTGTACCACAGCTTGACCCAGAGCCGGAGTTACAGTGGGTGCGGTGAGAGCCCAGGCTGGCGTCCGTCATCTATTAACACGCAGGTTAAAATGCCCTGATGCGCAGCAACGAAAACTGTCGTGCTGAAGCAGAGTGCGGAAGCGGAAGTGTGAGAACACCAGCCTTCCTCAGTACACAGTCAAGACCTGGGTAGCGCTTGCCCCCCCGTATGAGTGCGGACCAATTGAGCTTCACTTGGAAATACTGGGGTGGGGGGTTAACGCTCCTGTTACACCCAGGTGCCCTTTTTCTTGGCATTCTTTTTCTCATTTTACTCAATGTGCTGGAGGAAATTGTCTCTGTACTTTGTTCTCTGTCCGTGCTCCATACTCCATGCCCTCCTGAATAACCTATATCTGGTCAAGTTTTCCTGTACCTCCTTGTACAATTCAGAGGAATTTTTTTCCCAGCTATTTGTACATGCAAGTTTTTTAATAGTTTAATTCTAGAAAACACATTTTAAAATAGGATGGAATCCCACCATGTCTTTGTTTCTATTTTTTTAATTGTATTAAATGGGTTGTCTCAATACAGGGATTGATAGCTATGTTAAAGATCTTGCAAAAACAAGTCATTTTGCAATATGTGTCCATTAACAGTGCCCTACCTATTCCTGTTTCTGACAGCACCATCACCCTTGAGCCACTCTTGACAATTGTGAAGAACAAATGTCTGTTAGAAACAACATTTTTTTATAATAGGACCTGTAGTATAGCTGAATTTCAAAGCAAAATGCCCCCAAAAATTCAAAGCATGACCCTTGAGCCACTTTGGACAATTGTGAAGAACAAATGTCTGTTAGAAACAACATTTTTTTTTATAATAGGACCTGTAGTATAGCTGCATTTCAAAGCAAAATGCCCCCAAAAATTCAAAACATGACCCTTGCGCCACTTTGGACAATTGTGAAAAAACAAATGTCTGTTAGAAAACAACATTTTTTTTATAACAGGACCTGTAGTATTGCTGCATTTCAAAGCTGCATGACCCAAAAAAATTATAAAAATGACTTCTCACCACTGTTAAAAAATTGTGAGGGAGAAATGCCACTTAAAAGCCACATTTCTGTTCCAAAGGACCATAATTATAGCTGTATCTCACAGCAACATGACCTCAAAACCATTGACAATGCGAAAACTTCTTAAAATAAAGTGAGTAAATGGTGTTGTCATGAAACCTTGGTGTCTTTTACAGTCTCCTCACAGCAAAACCAGCAAAATGAACTGTTGGGAAAAGAGAACAAAAATTGAGTAAGAAATGATCATTTTAAAAAACATTTTTCAAGAGGACCATTTCTGTTTGAAGAGGAATGTGAAGTAGACCTTGATTTCCCAAGCCTCTGGGTCGAGGGGCACTAGCAAACTGATCTTCCTCATCTTCCTCCCCCGCCTCAAATTCGCGCCAACCTCTTTCCAAGGCAGGGACGTCGGTAACATCGGTGTCTAGGAAGAAAACAAAGACGAATACTCTCCTCCTCCTCATCTCCTCAGCTTGCCTCCGGAACAGCTTCAACACAGCACAGGACTTGCCTGAGTGATGCACCCTGAGAACTGATGTGCGCCACCTTTGCACTAGCTCTGGACGCCCGATACCACTGCCTATGAAGACCGATGAAAATTGTGAAACTGTAGGGCCTTGTGGATTTGACGAGAGAAAGATCAGTGTCGTCGCTTCTGTGTCCCGTCTCTCTCCTCGTCGCTGGCGGGGGACCTGTTGTTTCAGACGTGTCCAACAGATCGTTCCAGAACTAAGATCAACACAATGCTATTGATGACAAAGGGCATTGTCGCGCTGACATTTTGGTGGCTTCTCAAAACTGGCAAGGCATTGGTGCATAGCTCTATTCACTGCCTCCACCTCTCGGTGGATCAACACCAGTGTCGCACCGCTGCTTGTCAGGCATGTGTCACTTAGTACTGCGTAATGGCATTGCGCTGCTGCTCAATCCGCTGGAGCATGCTCTGGAGGGTGGAATTCAAGCATGTTGCCTTGATAAACAATGAGTCGGTTGACGGCGGAGGGAGGCCGAGCTGACGCACAACGCAGCCAGCGGGGACGATGCAGGGTGTGCGAACGGGAAGTGCGAACTTAGACGTCGAGCCTTTCCTCAGCAGGCAGTCCAGACCCGGGTACGCTCTTCTAGAAATTTCGTGACTGGACAAGGTTCATGACATGTGCCAGGCAAGGGATGTGCTCCAGCTACCGGATCTTAAGGGCGGCCCAGGCAGATTTCTCGCCCGTGTATCTGCACACCCACCTTGCCTTTGCACAAGGTTCTTGGCACCCAGCAAGCGCTCGGTTCTTCGTTTGCGGGAGAGCAGTCCCAGTCCCTTGTCCTGTGTGTGGACGGTTCCAAGACAGATTATTTCAACATGGCCTGGTTTCTCTGGGCACGTTCGATGCCACCAGAGGAACTTGGGGGAAAGAAAACCCTGCATCCATCCCTGCAGTTTTGAAGAGCGGTATGCCGCCGTAGCCTGAGAGCCACCGTCGCCCCCTAGGGACATCCACCAGCTCACCCAGTGAGCTGTGCACAGAGATATAGCGGGCCTTGGCGCCGTGCTTCACTTGTTCCAATGTGTCGGTGGTCAAGGATGGACTTTTCCGACACAGATGCAGGACCAACGCGCTTGAAAATTTTAGTGACACGTGGCCTGGCAGGGGCAGGGGACGGCTTTTTTATTGCAAAGAAATGCTTCTGCTCCGCATCTGGGAATTGGGGGAAGGAAGGGCCCATGAGTGTCGGAACCCATCTGTGTCCACCAGACGGAAAGGAACATTTCCAAGGCCAATAGCCTGGCTATGCTGACATTCAGGCTTTTGGCTTTGGGATGGTTTGGGTTTAAAGTAGTTTTTCTGCCCCAAACTGGAAGACAGATAGGGCTGGCTGCTAGACTGGCCGCTGTACGGCATAAATTTTTTAAACCTCGCTGAAAACTGTGTGCAGGTCGTCAAAACTGGCGGGAGAGGAGAAGGGGTAGGATGGGTCTCTGGTGGTGCTGGTCGGTACTCGGGCAGAACGGTGGAGGCTGAGCGGAGGCTTGATCCATGATCATGACTATGAGAGGGGAAGGGGCAAGCTGAGGAACGCTTGTGGTGGCGGAAGACAGAGGGTTGTGTGACAGGGTTGGAGGCCCCGCGTCGGTCTGGCCTTTTTTGGCCAAGTGTTGCACCATTTCCAAGCTCATGCATTCGCTGCATTGTGAATAGACATGTTGGTGTGGTGGTTAACCACCTAAGGTTCTTTGCCTCTACTTATGCGTTATTACGGCAAAGCGGCATAATGACATCGCTGGGTGAATCAGAGGCTTGGTCAAAGAAGGCCAAGGCTCTTGAGAGGTCCTGGACCTTTTTGACGGCGTATAAGCTGAAGGGAGCGGGGTTTCTGCGCTGACCGTGGCTGGCGGAATTATATCAGCGGGGGGTATTTCTGCGACCGCCCTCTCCCTTTTGAGGCGGAACACGTACTGACACTAACCCATAGTCTTCCCTCTCGTCCAGTGATGAAGCCGCTGCGCAAGCCAAATTTCTGCTGAAAAGACCACGTTGGATCCGCCATGTCGTCTTCATCATCATCAACACTGGTGACTTCGGTCGTCCTGCAAATTCTGCAATCCAAGTAAGCTGCGGGACAAACATGCAAGAGGGACGGCAAGGCGTTGCCGACCCGCAAGCGGATTTTTGCCGATTGACCGGCCCCGTGCTTCCTACTCCTCCTCTGGATGGCATCAGTAATGGGCGGCAAGTTCTGAGCAGAGAAAATCATCCTCTTTGGCCTCTTGATCTTTTAACATGCCTTCTGGAACCCCAACCGCATTTTGTCATTCAAAGAGGTCTTCGGTAAAATGGATTATCCACAGTGGTGGCGTACACGAGGTTGACATTTGGATGCTTCTTGTTGGTACGGTAATGCCTGTGATTTGCTGGAGACGATCATTTGTGGCCGTGAATGGTGAGGGACGAGGAGGGTAAGAATGTCTGGGATGCATGGTGGAGGTTCTAAGGTTGCATTTAACCACTGAAGGACAGATTGGCGAGAAAGATGTTGTTTACTGTGATTCACAGGGCAATGACCAGCGATGACAGGCCTGACGGATCCTGCAAAACTGGCGATCCGCCTGGCATGCGTGTTGTCGCCAGCACTGGGAAAGGAGCACCTTCTCTCGTTTACCCTCTACCTCCATGTCCTACCCCCCTCTTTGCTGTTTCTTACAAATGAATTAGCTCCAGTTCAGAAATATACAAAATTTGAGAGAGTATGGAAGAGTTTTGGAAAGTTCTCTTATTAACAAGACGGCAAATCACTGCTATTGTCTCAAATCCCCAAAATCAAAACAAAATTGATGGATTCTAATATAACTGCAAAGTAGATCTATCCATCAAGTCAACAAAGCTGGCCTGACGCCAAAGTTGAGAAAAACACAGTATCTGAAAATGTATTCAGATAATAAAAGGTATTTTTTGGACCTATCTCACAAATTCAACTGGGTGACTAAAAAATTGCAGTATTCACATTTAAGTGCAAGGTGCTCATCATTGAACACAGCTGTAGTGCACCAAAAGTCATAAAACACGTAATCTGTTAATGTATTCAGATAATAAAAGGTTATTTTTTGGCACCTATCAATTCACCTGTGGTAAACTACACAATTGCTGGATTCTAAATTTAACTGCAAGGTGGTCTATCAAAAAATCTGGACTGGGCAAAATTGCATAAACACGTTTTCTTTCGTAATGTATGTCGGATAATAAACACGTATGTTTTTGCAATCTATCAATTCCCTGTGGTGGGGGGAGGGCGGGGGAGGGGGGGGGGGTGGGGGGGGGCGGGGGGGGGGGGGGGGGGGGGGGGGGGGACACTAAAAAATTGCAGTATTCACATTTAAGTGCAAGGGTGACCTCAATGAACAAAGCTGTAGTGCACCAAAGTCAAAAAAAACACGTGATCTGTAATGTGATTTCGGATATTACAGGTATTTTTTTTTGGCACATTATAAAACTAGTGCTGACTTGCCTGGAGCGTGGATTATATTTAAGTAAAGGTGGATATATCAACCAAAGGTGGAATTGGGCTCAAAATTGATAAATGAACACCTATCTTGAAATGTATACTGATAATAAAGTGGAGTTTTGCAACATAACAAAGAGACCTGCAGTTATAGAAAAAGATGTGTATTCACTTTAAAGTTCAGGCTGGCCCCCAATATCAGAAATATTTTCAATGATAAGCTGTATTAATAAAGCTATTGCAATGTTTCAGACTAAGTCTTGCGTGAACTTTAATTGCCAGTATTCTTTATAGAGCTTGTCTGTGTTCGCCCGTGGGGCCCCCACCCTCCGCTCCCCCCCATGACTCTTACTGCGGTAGATGCTCTTTAAAAATTCTCTACACTAAACTATATAAATCTTCCAATCTCGAATTAACTAAATTGTAGGATCAAGCTAATAGGTAGAGGTGTTCTCTGTGAAGAATTATATTCTAATTTCGCTGAGCTGTTTGGACACAAGCAGAGCCGCAGACGTTCCTTCTGCTCTGAGACGCGGGAGACACTGAGGCTGAACAGGAAAAGCTGGTTTTTCTATGTAAAACGAAGGTGTCATGTGATTTTTCCAGCAAATCGATACCATTCACTTCCCACAGTCATGAGTCGCACACACATCTCACCGCTCTATTTCTGTAATCTGATTTGCTGGCCTCCCAAAATTACAGGAGGACTTCTAGGAGTTGGTGGAGCGCCGAAAAGGCGCGTGTGATCTTAATAGTTGATGCACAGATTTTAATCCTAAATTATAGCCATGATCTAAAAAATCGCTCACCATAAAAACTGCCGATTTCAACATTGTCGTTAATATCGAACTCAACAATAGTATCGACTTAAAGGGTTTGCACACTTTAGATTAGCTTTAAAAATGTAGGCAAAAGGGTAAATGAAAAGATTATTACCAAATAACGCTTTTCTGATTGTACATAAACTTCAGAGAATAGTGGAGATCTTATCTCTGCTTTATTGTACACAGCTTCCCTTGTTTACAGCTTTCTTTCTCTGCTTTCATTGCTAAAGCTTACCTGTTTGATCATGGTGACAAAACTCCCTGCTGTAGGAAAATTACTTGGGTGGCACGTCCAGAGGGAATTATTTAGCCTTCTTTTTAATGGGTGTCTAATCGCAATATCGAAAATGTAATCACATATCTGAGTAAATGTTTAGCAACTCAAAATGATTTGATGCAAAGTATTATGGTCATCTATTATAAGTGTTTCACAGGCCCCCAGACAATTATATATAGCTCGCTCTAAAAGTGACTTATAATTTTTGACGTTTCAGTCAATTGACCTTCTCAAAAAAGGTCACTAGAAAAAATAAAAAATTTATACATAAGTGAATTATTGAGGGCTTACAATGTCCGAAAAGTTGGCGTATCCCATGGCCATGTTTTAGAACATTAAATCAGTGTAAAGTAGCGCCTGAGAAAGTGACCGTTATGTTCTAAAACTGGCGTGAGGTATACTTGCATAGAAGATTTAATGCGCCTTAAAAAGGGCATTGCGCTGATTAAGGCCAGAATCGGCATCAATAAGTCGCATTGCACATCTTGCGGCGCATAGCATATCATTTGTAGTATATGTAATGCGCCTAACATATGTTATGCTCTCAATATGTGTTTGCTCGAAGGGGTTGGCGCACAGTGCACCATATTTAGGCGCATTACAATGTGTCGTTGCCCCGGCGTATAATGCGCCTAGTTTTGGTTTGTACGACAGTTCATTTACAACAAGAATATGCTGTCAAAAGTGGTTTTGGGCGCAAAATAGACCAAAAAACTGGCGTTGAGCGGTGTTGGGCATGTCGCCCATAATGTACGTAGCATAGTACAGTGCACAGATATATCAACAATATATTTTTACTATTTATACACATGTACAATACAGACTGCATAATAGCAATAACTGACAGAAAAAACTGGATAAATGAACTAGGTCATAAAAGATGCACAGTTACAATAAGGATTCCATATATGTTTGGTTTCTATTGGGAGCGGGATCCAAAACATTGTAGGCTGTTGTCAGAAAAAAATATAAAGATATCGAATAGTAGGCTCGGTTTCAGGGAGAATGGAGCATAAAAGAGTTACTCACATGCAGCAAAAATATATCAGAGGTTTTAAAAAATATGAACATGGAATACCCTAATGCGCCAAATGGAAAACGTACACAAGGTATGCAGGCGTATGCAGGGGAGGAAGAAAAGGGCCGCACACACAGCCCAGTAGTTGTAGAGCTGGTATAAGATTACAGGGTCTTAGAATGAGTTTTAATTAGGTCCGCGGGAAGCGAGAAATGTGACAGAGGAGACACGGTTCAAGAGGGGGTGGCGGCTTTTGCCCGCGGAAATCAATAGGGCAAGTGAGGGGGGGAACTGGCATCAGCTCATGTGGAGGAACGCCGCTCCGATGTATATGAAGGCTAGATGTAGCATAGAATAAGAAAGCCTCGGTGTATGCACTCTGCGTCGATAATGAGAAGCGAACAAGTGAAGAATATCAGTAAGAGGATAGTTAGAAAACGCGAGATAATAGGATAATAAGGGAAAAATAAAAAGAGGGATTGGAACCAAAAGAGTGTTTCTATAATAGGAGATAAAGGGAAGTTGTAAAAGAAGGAAACATTTTAAAAAAAATAGGATAATCGTGGGGAAAATATGAAGAAATAAAAAAGGATATCAAGGATAAGAATATATTAAAAAAGAGGATGAGCAAAAAAAAATTGCAAAGCTAAAAAGAAAACAGTAAGGTAGATAGATAATAGAAATTGAAAATAAAAAATAAGAAATTAAAGTAAAATAAGACAAACGGTGTGAAAAAAACAAATGAAAAGGAAGAGATAAAAAATAAGAAAAAAGGGGGGTGAAGTAAAGAAAGAAAAAAGAAATAAAAAGAGGGAGGGGCGAAGGGGTGGAAAAAGGGGGGGGGGTCAGGAATGGAAAATTGAAAAATAGGAAAGAAATATAAGCAATCTCAATCTGTTGTCACTCTGTTCTATCTTCGATATAAAACAACAACGAGAAATCAGATTAGTGATGAAAAAAATCAAGAAAACCAAGTAATTGCACTCCCTGTTCAAGCATTTGGATGCAAAGTGTCAAAAGTTTATGGATCCAAAATGACTCCACGCTCTTTCATGGGACATAGATGGTTAACTCCCCATGAGGTCTTTTAACCTGTTCCATAACCTGAAATCTTTAGTTGAGCTACATTATGTCCTGCTCCTGAAATGATGGGGGATGGGAAGTCACGGTTTTGCACACAACGAATGGTGGTGTTATGGCCTTGCTAGCCTATCTTTGATGCGTTGTGCCCGTCTCTCACGACATACATGAGGCCACAGTGGACACTTGGAATGGATATATGATGGAAGGTGCTGCACAAGTAATAAATGCCCATTGAGTTCAATTTTATTAACCGTTTTTGTGTTGATGGACAACATGCCTTGATTAATATTAGGAGCAAGTGACCGAGAGATGAAGACAAGGAAAGTTACCGCGTATGGGGGAGGAAAAGGTAGATTGAGTTGCTTTTTCTTTTTCAATGAAACAATGTCAGCCCTTCGACTAGCCTGTCCCGAATGTTCCTCCGTCTTTGAGAACAAATTAAGAAGAGGCTGTTGAAAAACTTCCATCTTTGGGTAAGCATCTCTTCAGTATGTGCAAGAGTGTATCCTAACAATATGATGAATGCATGATCATATAGGGATGGTAGGTGTTAATAAAAGGCAAAACGGGTGGATATTAGGATCCTCCTCATTTATTGTCTTTGTAACTGTCAGGTCAAGGGTCTTGTCTGGGTATCCCCTATTTCGAAACGTTAATTCGTCTCTCTAGGCATGTAATCTCAGATTTGGATTAGAAACATCTCTGGACCTCATTTGTTGGGATTTTGGAAGGGACTTCTCAAAGTGAGTGGATGACAGCTTCTAAGTTGGGAGTAAGTTGTTCCTCGTCTGTAGGTTTGGACATGTAATGTCAGTGCTCTGGTATTATCCAAGTTCTTAATGACTAGTATATCAAGAGAGTTGCTCGTTTGTAGTGGTCAAAATTGGACTGTAAATGTGGAATAAAAAATTTAAGCCAGAGTGTTGTTAACTGTTGTAGGTGGAAGATTCGATAACCTTCCCAGACACCAAAATTTGTGTGTCTTTATATTTGATTTCCTATACCTTTAGCATGTTGTTTAAACAGGGTATTTTGATATATGTATGTTTCTGACTAGAAAATCTGTGTTAAAACCTAACTTTTAATATGTATCATTAAAATATGGCTAGAAATTCACCGAGACCAAAACAAAACAGCACATATATTACATACAAAGAAACTTAGGGGGGGACTTGCGGGTGTAAAGATGAACCTTATGGTATACCTGAAGAATTCATATCCAATTCCCTAGCCTATGTCAGATTGTCTCTCGCCCCGATGTCTAAAAGGGCGGTCCCGTAAGGGGTTCCTAGCCCTACACTAAAAAAGCTGTTGACCCTTACCACTATGGTGATGACAAGCAAAGGGTCCCAAACATGTTTCGGATGGCCTTAAATGACATCGCTTCAGGGCGCGCGGTTATGGAAGACTCACCAAAGCAAACGGCAGTTAAAATGACATATCTATTTAGTGTAACAGTGAGTCGCTGTTCACAAAAAAAAAAAACAAACATATATTGAGTGTAAGTAGTGAATGTCACACACATCTAAGCCAGGTCTAGCTTAGGCGCACATAATTTAGTTTAAGTCTGACGTCCCGACAGTGACTATTGGAGGGGAGAATAAAATTTTACTACGGAAGAATATTTTTCTTGGTTATGTTGATGGGAAATCAAAATAGTAATCAAAAATATTATCAACGTTTCTTGTTGACCTTTATCTAGATACACAGTTGAAGCCAGTGGTTATGTTATGGGCTATGGTCACACCCAGATATTAGTATAGCCTAGTGGGGATACATGCTTCTGGAAAAAAAGGTTCAATGAGTCCATCTCTAAACATGTGCTCACCCTAACATATTATTCCTACCCAATTTCTAGGCAGTACAACATAGTGACAATCACATGCTACAGATTGTCTAGGCTGTACCTCAATAGTGACTAGTCCCATGTACAGATGGTTCACATCGCCTGTATTATTTTTATTCGTCCGTAATCATTGAATAAGGAGGTTAAAGTGAGTGCTGGTGCATCAACGATGTCCATAGCTTCCATACGATAGCTCATAACAGTAGCTCATAACCACAGTCTATACAATAACTCATAACCATAGTCCCTACTGTCGCCATTCAGCTACGTTTAGTAGGTCAGCAATATTAGAACAGCATCATCCAGAAGTTCAAAGCCCCAAACCCATTCTATGGGGATACTCATCAGTTTTACAAAGTTCCCGTTTCGTTTTTCATTTAGTTTTTCTTTCTTTGTTTTTTTCCACCCCCCGCCCACTCCTCAGCCCTCTTTACATTTTTTTTTATGTTTTTATTTTTTATCCTCATATAAAAATTTTCGTCTTTTATAGAGGCAGGGCGACGTCCAGTCGGCGATATCAGAGCTAGCGTACAGTCCGTTTCCATGGCGCGCGTGTAAACCGGCGATAATTGTTTGCCGGACGCGATTTGTTATGGCCCGCGATAGCTTCCGGCGATCGTGACAGTCAACGGTATGTGACGCGACGGACATGACGGGACTCCTGATGTAGGAGACATTGCTGTTAACTGTTTGTGACAGCGTGAAGAAAACAGTGAAGAAGTTTCAATGGGCAGGAAAAAACAACGCAGGCAAAATTCATTCATCAGGCTTGAATTCGCTCTATTATTTAAGGTATAAGTTTGTACTGATAGTGGGACCATGGGAAATGCGGACCCAAGTATTTACATAATAGATGTATAGCGGGTATATCCAGATAGGATGAAGGGGTGGGCGGGGGGGGGGGAGGGGGGCCGGGCCACCCCAATAAAGGAGAGTCGGCATAGTTGAAGGAACTATAGAGGGAGCAGAGACATGTAATAACTAGACTCTAGTAGGTAGGGGTAGACTGGTAGGACAATTGGAGGCTAGAGGGTATTGTAGAGGAAAGCAGCAACAAAATCCAGCTTTCTTTAGGACCACCCTGGCACGTGGTCATTCAGCTGAGAAGACCATTCTGGGTCGCTCCCTGTTGCAGTGGTCCTATCCAGTTCCATCCCCTAGGGCGGCGGTGGTACATCGTCCAAAAATAGCTAAATTTTAGACATTTGGGGGTCTCCGGCCAGGGAACCACAGGAAGTGTTGGCCACTGTTGTTTTCACGTTGGTTCCTAATGTGCTTCACTAAGGTGTCAGCCCGGCAATACTGGTCTCAGGAACTACCTAATCTGTTTTGCAAATGTATTCCAAGGACCGCAATAGCACAAGTTGCTTTATACTGGATGACCCCCTTTACTTTTACATTGAAGTATTTTCTGATTTCAAAGTATTAAGAATGTTACTATGGAAGCTTTTTCAACTTCAATGTAATTGACATGCCACACAGCCCACTGCATCTGTAGATACCCTCACCACAGGTTGATCTTTAGACCATGTACTTGGCATTATTTTAGTGAAGTGACTGTGTAACCAAGCGATCTTGTAAGCGTTCTTGCATCTGCCTATATGAATTGGGGATAGTCCCCATCTACTTGTTTGAGATCTTTATCATTTTGTAGGATCGGCCAATTCTGGGAGATAATTTGTCTTACTGCTCCTGCTGCCCCATCAAAATTGCCTACTAGTCTGAATTTTTGCTCTGTCTCCTTAGATTTTTTGTAATTAGTAGGCTTTCCCGGTTACTTTCAAAGCGTTGTTGCGTAAGGCTGTCTTAGGATTCCATCGGTACCCTCTCTCACGAATACCTTTGTTCAACAATCCTGTGCCTGTAACTTAAAGCTCGCCCGGGTCTGAGCATTGCCGCTTTAATCTCAGGTAATGGTCCCTTAGGTTATACCACGCTTAAAGCGATGTAGGATGGCTACTTTCCCATATGAGTAGGGAGTTTGTAGATGTAGGTTTACGGTATATAGTTGTTTCTAGTAAACCTTCCCTAGTTTTTCTTATTCAATATATCTCCAAAAATGGTAATTACTTTGGGATTGATATCGCAAGGTTAAAGCGCAGGTTCATGGTCATGTTCTGGTTCAAATGGATGTGACAAATTGTTCAAAACGTTCCTCTCGGTATCCTTTCCACAGTACCAGCACATCATCAATGTATCTGGTCTAAAAATTATTATCTCCTCGTGTTCCAAAGGTGTTATCTCCCAATACTTTATCGATATCCACCAGCCCAGGTAGAGGGTTTGGCATAGGCCGGCGAACAGGTGTTTACCCTGGCCCGATTGCCGACATGAGCTGGTGGTGTAGATCTTTCTGTCAAGCAGAGAAGAAGTTCCTGGTTAGTACGAATTTTAGAAGCTGCAGGGGACAAAGGAGTTGTGGGCTCTTATATTGGCAGCCTGTCTGCCACTAAGGTATCGCCTCACTACTTCTAGACCGCAACCCATGTGGGATAGATGAGTTATAGTAGGCTCCACGTATAAATACTTGCAATGTAAGCAAGACTCTTGGACATTGATACTCTAGTTTAACGATAGGAGGGTCCATAGGAGTCTATGTATGGACGGGTTAATGCCTGTTACAAAAGGAGTCAGTATTTTTTCAATATATTTGTTCGCATTTTGTCCTAGGCTCCCTATACCTGATACTATTGGTCTACCACGTAGTGGGCCATTTGTTTTATGAACTTTAGGCTTACACAGTAGGATCAGTGGACTAATTACCTGGGTGTTTAGGCAGTTGATAGTCCAATTCCTCTGACTAATGAGTTCCTTTCCCTTTTTGCTTCTTAAGAGTATCTCCTTTGTCCTCAAAGAATACAGGGGTGGGATTTTTTTCCAAAACCTCATAGCCCTCTCTGTCTTCAAGGATGTTTTGACACATTTTGACATATTCCTCTGTTTTCATAACAAACTACATTGGCCCCTTTGTCGGGAGGGGGGGGTGGCTCCTTGGAAATTGTTATAGTTTAATCTCCTGCTAGTTGATTTGATAGACTAAGATTTCAAACCATATATTGCAATTCCATTTTACTTTAAGTCCATCCAAACTGTCTCCAATTCACTAGTACAGAGTTCAACGAATATGTCTATGCGTGATAATTCTCCTGGGGTGGCATACGAGTATTATTGTTTTTTAGGTCAGTAAATGGGCCCTTCCCTTGTTGGTTTGGTGGGACTACTGATAAGCTCTCAAGTAGGCGTTACTCCTCCTGGAGCTCTCTACTGGAATTCGAGTTCCCCGCAGCTTTTATGTATCCTGAGTACGGAAGAATTTGTACTCAGTGGAGTTTCCTCGCATACAGGTTCAAATCCTTTACCACTGGAAAAAGATTAAATTCTTGTAGTGGGTTACAAGGAAGAGACCTTTGACTAGTATGTATTCGCAATTTCACCCGCGCTCAAGTTTCTATTGTGACAATTGATAACCTGTTACTCTTGTATGCTATCTGTTTTTTGGGGCTCCCTCATCGACGGTGATGGGGGGAGGGGGAGAGTGTGTTGACACATTATTGTTCATGGGGGCAAATGTTGCGATTTCTGAGGGAGGTAATTTGTTTGCCCCTAAAAAAGGTTTGGTAATTCCCTTACCCTTAGGTTTCCTGGTTTGCTCTTCCCGTGATCTGCCTCGTGCACCTCTTCAAACCCCCCTCTAATATCTGACAAATCCGTGTCCGTTGATGATAAATCTGTTTCAGGATTACGTTTCGTGTTTTTATCACCTCAGACTCAGAGGTATGCCTTGTTTTCCTAAAATCCGTAATGTCCCTAGAGGAATGCCTATTCTTCTTTTCTTTATATAGAATTGGAAGCTCTCAATGGCACTCTGGAGTTGCTTCTCTTTTGTTAAGCAAGTAACTTCCTGTTGAAAGGTTTAGATAATCTCAACTTGATCTTTTAATTACCATGAGAGGACTCCAAATTTTTTCTTTTCATCTCAAGCAGAAGTTGCATAAACCGCAGAGACCTATTCTGTCGGCCTCCATTTCCCACTATTGAGGAAATCGGATTCTATTTTTGATACCCAGGGTGTCAAAGAAATCACTCAATCCTGCGGTTAACATACCTTTTTGATGTATATTTCCAAACTCTGTACCTCCCCCACGGAGGCTATCTGTTTCTTTATTTTGTTTGGTATGTAGCGGAACGGCAGTTTTAAAGGTAGGTGTATATTTCATTAGCCACTATGCTTGCTCAGAAAACACCTCATCTAGATCATTAAGACCATTTATTGGATCATAATTGCCACGAGGAAAGAGACTGCCCATCACTATTGAAAACAATGGAGAAAATACAACAACGACAATACCAGAGTACTAGGTATGAGTACTTGGAATTACCAGACCTATTAATGTCAAAGAGTAGGAACTCCAACAGGAAAATCTTGTGTTTTAAAACCTAACTTTTAATATGTATCATTAAAAAATATGGCTTGAAATTCACCGAGGACCAAACAAAACGCACATAAATACCATACAAAAACACTTAGGGGGGGATCGTGCGGGTAAAGGATGAACCCTATGGATATCCTCTAAGGAATCCTATCCCAATTCACTAGCCTATGTCAGGATTGGTCGCCCCGATAAAGGGCGGTCCCGTCCGGATCTCAGCCCTAAAGACTGTGGACCTTACTCACTATGGTGACAAGTCCCACATGTTTTCGATGGCCCTTAATGACATCGCTTCAGGGGACGGTGAAGGGAAGTCTCACCAAAGCAAACGCAAAAATATAACATATATTTTGTGTCAACAGTGTGTGTCACCAAAAAAAAATAACATATATTGAGGTTAAGTAGTGAATATCACACAATCTAAGCCAGGTCTAGCTTGGTAACATATTTAGCTTTAGGTCTGGACGTCCGGACAGTTGACCTTATTGGATGGGGGAAAAAATTTACACGGAAGATATTTATTCCTTGGGTTATGGTTATGGAATCAAAATAGTAATCACAAAATATTATCAACGTTTTTGTTGACCTTTATCTAGTTTCACAATTGAAGACAGTGGTTATGTATGGGTATGGTCACACCCAAGCTAATTAGTATAGCCTAGTGGGGATACATGGATTCTGGAAAAGAATGTCCAATGGTCACATCTTCTCACATGGTGCTCACCCATAAACATATTATTCCTACCCCAATTTCTAGGCAGTACCTCAATAGTGACAATCCCATGTACAGATTGTCTAGGCAGTACCTCAATAGTGACAGTCCCATGTACAGATTGTCACATCGCCTGTATATTTTATTCGTCCCGACAAATCATTCGTTATACCGGTGGTTAATGTGAGTGATGCCATCACATACGATAGTCCATAGCTTCCATTACGATTGCTCATAACAGTAGTCTTAACCCACAGTCTAACAATAACTCAAACCATAGTCTCCTTCTGTCGCCTTTCAGCACCGTTTAGTAGGTCAGCAATAATTAGAACAGGATCATATATACACCCGAAGGTCAAAGCCCAAAACACATTCTATGGGTATATCATCAGTTTTACAAATGGTTCCCTTATCGGGCAGGGCGACGTCTCAAGTCGGCCGCTCTATCCTAGCAGGGTAGCGCTGTCCGTTCTTCCATGGCGCGTGGTAAACCGGACTAATTGTTTGCCCGGCGCGCTCTATGTTATGATCGCGATAGCTTCCGGATCCCGTGGACGTCACCGAAGTGACGCGCTCGGACATTACGGACTCCTGTTGTAGGAGACAGCTGTTTACTGTTTGTGAACAGCGTTGAAGAAAACAGTGAAGAAGTTTAATGGCAGGACAAAAAACGCAGGCAAATCATTCATCAGGCTTGAATTGAGCTCCTTATTTAGGTTTAAAGTTTAGTTTAACTGATAGTGGGCCATGGGAAAGCGGACCCAATCTATTTACATATGTAGATGTATAGCGGGATATATCCAGATAGATGAATGGCCAGGGCACCCCAATGAATGGAGAGTCGGCATAGTGAGGCACCTATAGAGGGAGCAGAGACATGTCATACTAGACTCCAGGAGTAGGGCAGATGGTAGGACAAATGGAGGCTAGGGGTATGATAGAGAGAAAAGGCAACAAAAAATACCAGCTTTCATTTACACCACCTTGGACACCGTGGTGTTCAGCCTGAAGATCAATTCTGTCTCTCTCTGTAGCAGGGTACTATCCCAGTTACTACCTAGGCGGCGGGGGTACATCGTCCGCAAGAATAGTAAATTTTTAGACATTTGGGGTCTCCGCATGGGAACCAACAGATGTGACTCGCCCACTGTGTGTTTCACGTTGGTTCCTAATATCACTAAAGGTGTTCCCAATACGTCTCCGGAACTCCCTTTAATTGTTTTGCCAATGTATTCAAGACGCAATAGACAAGTTGCTTTATTAGATGGACCCTTTATTTTAACATTGAAGTATTTTCTGATTTCAAAGTCCACTTATTAAGAATGTTACTATGGAAGATCTTTCCAACTTCAATGTATTGAATGCCACACAGCCACTGCATCTGTAGATACCCTCCACAGGTTGATTTAGCCATGTCTTGGCCATTATTTTAGTGAAGTGGAATGATGTACCACAGTGATCTTGTAGGTTCTCTGCCCTCCCTCCTATGTGAAATATGGGGATAGTCCCTCAACTACTTGTTTGAGATCTGTTATCCATTTATAGAGTCGGCAAATTCTGGGAGTTTATTTGTCTTACTGCTCCTGCTGACCCCCATCAAAATTTGCCTTATAGTCTGAATATTTGCTCTGTCTCCTTAGATTTTTTGGTAATAAGAAGGCTTTCACGAGTTCTTTTCAAGCGTGTGGTTAAGGCCTGTCTTAGGATTCCAATCAGGGCTACCTATCTCACGAAATCCTTTGTCTTAATCCTGTGCCTGTAACTTAAAATCGCCCGGGTCTCTGTAGCAATTGCGCTTTATTCTTCAGGTACTGTCCCTTAGGTATACCACGGCTTAAGCGATGTCCGGATGGATACTTTCACCATCTGAGTAAGTAGGGAGTTTGTAGAGGTAGGTTTCACAGGTATAAGTTGTTTCTACGTACCTTCCTAGTTTTTCTTATCAATATATCCAAAATGGTAATACATTGGGATTGTTATCAAAGAAAAGCGCAGGTTCTGGTCATTGTTCATGGTTCGAAATGGATGTACAAAATTGTTTCAAACCGTTCCTGGTCATTCACAGGACCAGCACATCATCAATGATATATGGTCCAAAAATATTATATACTGGTACCAAAGGGTTATCCTCCCCAAATACATATTGATCCTCACACGCCAGCCCAGGAGCAGGTTTGGCATAGGGCGGCGCCCAGGTTGCTTCCCATGGGCAGTATGCCCTGAGCTGGTGGTAGATCTTCTGTCGCAATAGCAGAAGAAGTTCCCTGCGTTGTAGTATCGAATTTTAGAAGCTGCAAGGACAAAGGAGTTGTGGGCTTTCATATTGCAGCCTCTGACCACTAAGGTATCGCCTCATGCTTCTAGGACCGCAACCATGTGGGATAGATGAGTTGTAGAGCCTCCACGTCAATACTTGCAATGTAAGCAAAGTCTATGGGACTTTTGATACCCTCTAGGTTTTACGTAGGAGGTCATAGGAGTCTCTAGTATATGACCGGTACTGCCGTTACAAAAGCGGGTTCAGTATTTTTTCGAATGTATTTGCTCGCATTGTTGTCCCTAGGCTCCCTATACCTGATACTATTGGTCTACACGTAGTGGGCCTTTGTTGTTATGAACTTTAGGTAACAGTAGAATAGTGACTAATACTGGGTTGTTTAGGCAGTAGATAGTCATTCCTCTTGACTTAAATGAGTTCCTTTCCCTTGCTTCTAAGAGTATCTCCTTTTAGTTCCCAAAGAATACAAGGGGTGGGAATATTTTTTTCCAAAACCTCCATAGGCCTTCTCGTGCTCTTCAATGATGTTTTGACACACGTTTGACATATTCCTCTGTTATATCATAACATACATGCCCCCTTTGTCGGTAGGGCTTGATTGTTATAGTTTCAGTCTTCTGCTGAGTGATTTGATACTAGATGATTCAACCCTCTATTGCAATTCCATTTTACTTTAAGTCCCCATCCAACCTTCTCCAATTACACTAGTACGAGTTCTAACGATCTTGTCTATGGTGATAATTCTCCCTGGGGTGGCATACGAGTATTATTGTTTTTTAGGTCAGTAAATGGGCCCTTCCCTTGTTGGTTTGGTGGGACTACTGATAAGCTCTCAAGTAGGCGTACCTCCTGGAGCATCTCTACTGGGAATTCCGAGTTCCCGCAGCTTTTTCTTATCCTGAGTACGGAAGAATTTGTACCAGTGGAGTTTCCCCCGCATACAGTTCAAATCCTTTACCCACTGAAAAAGATTAAATCTTGTAGTGGGTACAAAAGAAGACCCTTTGCTATTTTCCTCAATTCACCCGCCTCAAGTTTCATGTGACAAATGGATAACTTGATTACTCTTGTTCATGATATCCTGTTTTTTTTGGTCCCTCATCGACCGGTGAGGGGGGATGGGGAAGATCGAATTGACACATATTGGTCCAGGGGGAAATAGCGATTTCTGAGGGGGTAGTTTTTGCCCCTAAAAAAAGGTTGATACTTTTTCCCCTTACCCTTAGGTCTTCCTGTGTTACCTCTTCCTCGTGATCTACCTCGTCCTCCTCTTCCACCCCCCTCTATATCTGACAAATCCGTGTCCGTTGATGATAGGTCTGTTTCAGGATAGCTCTTAGTATTTTTAGCACTCAGAAACGAGTATGCCTTGTTTTCCTTGAAGTCCGTAATGTCCCTAGAGAATTGTCTATTTATTTATTTTCCTTTATGTAGAAATGGAAACTCCCAAGGCACTCTGGAGTTAGCTTCTCTTTTGTTAATAAGTACTCACCTGAGGAAGGTTTTAGATAATCTTCAACTTAGGGGATGATGCCTGCTTTTGTATATTGCTTGACCTACTAAACGTAGCCGAAAGGCGATAGTAGTGATTGGGTGGTTATGAGCTATTTGTAAAGGGACGTATGGGTTATTGTATGTGATGGCATGCACTCATTTGTATACATAACGAACGATTCGGACGAGCAAGTATTACAGGCAATGTACAATTCTGGACACCGGGAGTGTTTACTATTGAGGTACTATGCCAAGAAATTTTGGGCAAGAACCCAATATGTGTGAGGGGTAGCACAGTTAAGAGATGTGACCATTGACAATGTTTTCCATAATCATGTCATCCCCACAATGCTGTACAAATATTTGTGGAGTGACCATACTCCCAAAATATAACCCCTTGTTTCACTCGTACCTCAGATAAAGGACAACAAGAAGCGTTGATAATTCCCCTTTTACTACTACTTTGCTCCCGATAACAAAAACCCCTTTAAATATGGAAAATTATTTTCCGCGTTAAACCTTTCCCCCTCTAACATTGTTACTGTGGACTCCAGACCTAAAGGCTAAATACGTACATGACTAAGCTAGACCTGGGCTTAGATGTGTGTGATATTCACTATTGACACTGAATATATGTTTTGTTTGTGACACTCACTGTTGACACTAAATATATGTTATTTTTTGCGTTTGCTTTTGGTGATACTTCCCCTTACCGTCCCCTGAAGCGATGTAATAAGGGTCACGAAACATGTTGGGACTTTGTCACCATAGTGAGTAAGGGTCAACGTCTTTTAGGTTAGAACTGTACGGGAACCAGCCCTTATATCGGGGCGACAATCCTGACAAGCTAGGGAATTGGATAGGATTCATAGGGATACTATAGGGACCATCCATTACCCGCACGAGTCCCCTTAAGTGTTTTGTATGTATTATGTGCTGTTTTGTCTTAGGTCTTGTGTTTTTCTAGCCATATTTTAAATGGTATATATTAAAAGGTTAGGAGTTTTAACACAGATTTTCTAGTTTGGGCTCTACTCTTATAAAGGACATATATATGTCTGGTAATTACAATATTCATAATCAAGTAACTTGTATTGTTTTGTTTTTGTGCATGATCCTTTTATACCTAGGCCTGTAGCCATGTTAAAGGGAATGTGTCATCAAAAAATGACTTATTGTTTAACTCACATTTTTATTATTTTTTTGATAATTCCTACCTATTCCTGAGAACTGTGGATTACCGTAATGACTTTGTACGTATTCCCGAGCTGTAATTTGCGGCACTCCCGGCGCTTAATTATGGAACTGAAAAACGTCCAATATTTAAGCCGTGTGAACATAGCCTTAGAAGAACTGTGAATAACTGTCAAGGCGAAAGCTAGCCTTTGGTGGGTGGAGCTATCACCTTCTCAAGAATTAAATTTAAGATAAGAACTTACAGAATAGGGACACAGCGCTGTGGAATTAGCAGTCCAGTACACTAGCTTGTGCTCTACTCAGCAAGGGAGGCATAACCTATGTGACAGGTTCCCTTTAAATTCTCCTTGGAAATTACCACATACGTCCAAAAACCACTTTAAGGCTGAGATACCTCCATCATGTGGTATGACCGTATATAGATTTGAACATCTGCAGTTTATCCATGAAAAATTGGATTTCCATTTGAAATGTTCAAAAGATTTAAGAACATCAGTGGAATCCTGTAGAAAACCAGGTATAGATTGAATAAGAGGTTGCAAAAAACTGTCTAACCAACCTGAAAGGCAACAATGGGACATAATTGAGGTGGAAAACCTGGTTTATGCATTTTAGGAAATGAGTGGAAAATCGCCACTGTGGGAATAGCAGGGATCATAAGATTTCTTTGGTTTTTGGTCTAAAAACCCAAATTAAAACCCTCAGTGATTAATTTGGTCAGCACAGACATGAAGAGTGCAGTGGGATCGGATGCACGTATCCTATAGGTAGATTGATCTGATAATAATGCAAGATTACGTGCTCTATAAATGTCACGATCCAACACTACCACACCACGCCTATTGTCCGCCTGACGGATGACAATGTCCTGCATATTTTCCAATTCACGAGAGCTATTCTCCTCGCTGTTATGCTTAGTTGAACGACATTGCTTAGATTGTGATAACTGAACTAATGTTTCCTCTACTGCCTCCTGAAAACGATCAAGGGAAGCAGTACGAGATTGAATAGGTTAGAAATATTTATTTTTGATATTAAACTCTGACGTAGACATCACATGGGAATTAATAGAAAGACTTTCACTTTGCATAAATTGCAAATCAGAAATAACAGAAAGCTCGGAGAACATAAAAGGCTGCGAGGAACCACTGGATACACAAGCAACAGTATCATCATGTAAAGTAACATCATTAGAAACATTGGAACGATCACAACACTCAAAATGTCGAAGAATGGCAACATCCCTAGAAAATTTGTTGAGACCTCACACTGTGCGATAGCCATCACAAGGCTGGGTAGGGGAAAAAGACAGTCCACGGCACACAACAGAAAACCGTGATTTAGACAAAATTTTAGCAGATAAATTGAAAACCTGTGCATTGTCCCTTGTCACTTCCTCTTTTGCCGTCTGGCATACCGCTGTAAGTCTAAGTTTTTTGAATTTCTGGCATTTTTAGATTTTCTTTTGTTTTTAGGAACCGCACCGCTGGCAACCGGCTCACTCATGTCCGTAACCTCAGAAGCTGTACCGGGGTTTTCAACCTGTGAACGAAATAACCCCTATTTTGGGCTGAGAGGATTTTCTGCTGTTTTTCAATATCGACTTTTGGGAGCAGCAGACCAGGATCAAAACCAATTATAGACTTGCCCCCTCCGTAGCTTCAAATCAAAAAAAAAACTTTATTTGTTTTGCTTCAGTAATAATGTTTTCAAGCTTCTCGAGATTATTTTTGATTTTACTGTCCTTGCTTTAACCCCTTCCCGCCGGACCCATTTTGGCCTCCTGCAGACCCCCTTTTTTTTAAAAATCTGAGGTCATTTTAGTCAGAATAACTTTTTGACACTTTACCTTTCCCCATGTATTCAGAGATTGTTTTCTCATGACACATTTCTTTAAAGATAGAAGACTTTTTGGTCAAAAAATGCTTGTTTTTTGTAAAAAATATCAAATTATCGTAAAAAAATTAAAAAATTCAAACTTAAAAAATTTTCATGTAAACAGAAGTTATTCCACTCAAAATGGTTATAACCACATCTACCATATGTCTGCTGTAGTTTGGGGCTCTTTTTTTTTAAAATGTTTTTTTTTTTTTTTTTTTTTTTTTTGACTTAGGGACTTAGAAATTTAGTTAATTTTAAAATTTTCAAGAAAATTTGCAAAATACTTTTTTTTAGGGACCAGCCCTTTCTAACGTGACTTTTGATTGCCCTGTATGTTAGATACCCCCAAAAAATGTTTCTCATCTAAGAATCTCACCCCAAAAAGTATTCAAAACCGCTTTAGGAATTTTTTTTTCCCCATTGGGTTTTTTTCACAGGAAATTAAAAAGTAAAACTGAAAATTTAAAAATTTCATTTTTTGCAGATTTTCAATTTTATACATTTTTGACAAAATACGTAAATGTATCAGGAAAATGCAACTTAATATTTTTCCCCCCAATTTCTCCGTTTTTCAAGATATCCCATATTCCCCAAAGGCATTATTTGGCTCAACCACAACCCCCCAAATGGGAGGAGCACCTATGGCTCGGGGTCTCATTTTCATTACGATTTTTTTTAATGGCCTTTTCAGGTTTGCGTACACCCTAGGGTTCCAAAATTTAAATAAAATCCCCTAAAAAGACCCCTTTTGGAAATAACCCTTACGGAATATATCCAGAAATCCAGGAGTATACGACCCCCACAGGTTTTTTCCCAAAATTTTTTTGCGTTCGGCCTAAAAATTAAAAAAAAAAAATTTTTTTTCCAATAATCTGAAATTTTAGTTTAAAAATGTTTAAATTTTTTTCAAGGAACTTGGAAAAAAACCCCCCAAAATTGTTTTCGCAATTTCTTCCAAGTTCGGCAATACCCTAATGTGGGTGTACACTGTTTTGGGCGCATGGCAGGGTGTATAAGAGGGGGAGGTTTTTTTGGCTTTTGGAGCACAGATATTGGGGGGGCCAGTCGCATCTGCAAACCCCCCAAAGTACTAGAACGGGTAAACCTTCCAGAAGTTGCCCCATTTTGGATTAAAACACCCCTCGGGGATCCAACTAAGGGGTGTATTTTTGCTTTTTTGGGGCACAGGTGTTCCGTAGTTTTTTTTTTTAGCTTGGGCCATGGAAATGGGGGGGGGGGGGGGACGCATTCCCCTTTTTTTTTGGGCTTTTTTTACAGTATTCGCCATAAGGGGTTATGGGAAAAATTTACTATGTTTTCTTTTTTTTTATTTTTATACTTTTACACAATAAAAACATTCTATAAAAAGTGCGTTTTATTTTTCCTTTTTGCAAAGGGCCCTTTTTTTTTTTGCTACGGGGCTGCTTGTGGGTTTTTTAAAAAATTTGGTTTTTTTTAAAAAGGGGTTTTTTGCTTTGATCATTTTTATTAAGTTTTTGTGAATTTTTTAAAAACAAAATTTTTTTTTTTTTTTTTTTTTTAACCCCGGGGATTGGGAAAAAAGCCAAAATTTTACTCAGCAGGTTATATTTAAAAACCAAAAAATTTGTAATTTTTTTTTAAAAAAAATTTTTTCTTTTTTTTAAAAAAAAAAAATTTTTTTTTTAAAAGGAAAAAAATTTTTTTATTTCCCCCTTTTGGGGCCAAAATTTTTTTTTTTTTCGTATTGGGGTTTTTTGGGAAATTTTTTTTTGGGGGGATTTTTTTTTTTAACATTTTTTTGGGGGGGAAAGGATTTTAAAGCTTTTAAATTTTTTTGGGGGGGGTTTTAAAAAATTACTGCAATTAAAAAAATTTTTTTTTTTTAAAAAATTTTTTTAAATTAAAATAATAAAAAAAAAAAATTTTTTTTTTGGGGTTTAAAAATTAAAAAAAAAAATTTTTTTATTTTTTTTAAAAAAAACAAAAAAAAAAAAAAGGAAAAAGGGAGAAAATATTTTTATTTAAAAATTTTTTTAAACCAAAAACTTTTTTTTTTCAAAAACAGAAAAAAAATTTAAAAAAAAAAACATTTTTTTTCCCCCCCTTTTAAATTTTAAAACTTTTACCCAAAGGGGCCCCCTTCAAAAAATCCAACACTTTTTTTTTTTTTTTTTTTAAAAACCCCCCCCCAAAAATTTTAACCCCACCCAACCCCCAAAAAGGGTACAATTTTTTACAAAAAAAAAAAAAAATTTTTTTTTTTTTTTTTTTACTTTTTTTCCCCCAAAACCCCCCCCCCGTTCAAAAACCCCCCCCCCCCACTTTCCCCCGAAACCCCCCCCCAACCCCCACCCCCCCCCAACAAACCCCCCCCCCCCACCAACCCCCCCACCCCCCCCCACCCCCCCTTAAACAAAGGGCCCCCCCCCGACCCCCCACCCCAAACCACCCCCCCCCGGGGGGGGCCAATCCCTTTTTTCCCCCAACCCACCCCCCACCACCCCTTTCCCATCCTTTTCCCCCTACCCCAAAACCTTTTCCAAACAATTTAAACCCCAAAACCAAAAAACTTCTTCTTTATTTTTTCCCCCCCCATTTAAAAAACCTTATGAAAAACAATTTAACCCCCCAATTAAAAACATTTTCCCCAAATTTTTTTCCCCCCCTTTTTTAAATTTTGAAAAAAAAGGAAAAAACAAAACCCCATCCGGGAAAAAAAACCACTTAGGTTTATGGGAAAAAAAAAGTTTTTAAAAACCCCGATTTAAAAAACCCAAAAAAAAAAAAATATGGATTTTAACCCAAAAAAAGTTAAATGCGTTAAACAATGGACCTTGGAAAATTTTAAATTTTTTTCAAAAAAGGCCTAATTAAATTTAAAATTTTTATTTCCCAAACATTTTTCAATATTTTCAAAAATTTAATTTTGCATTTTTTTAAAAAGGGAAAATTTTTTTCGGAAAAAAATTTTTGTTTAATATATTTTTAATTGTTAAATTAAAAATTTTTCCCCTCCCAAAAAAACCAAATTCACGTCTCCATGGCAAAAATGTAAAAAAAAAAAAAGGGGTGTGGGGGGGAGGGGGGTTTTAAACAGGTGGGGGAGGGTGGGGCAAAAGGGGGGGGGGGGTGGGGTTTTTAGTATCTGGGGGGGGGGTTTTCGAGCATACTTGCCAACCCTCCCAGATTGGGCAAGAGGGTGCCACTAATGGGGGTCTTCTCCCGCCCCATGGAAGAGTCAGTGAAACCTCCCACAGCCAAAAGGCTGCAGGGGGTTCTTTAAGATAAGTAGCACTGAAGCAGTATCATAGGACACTGCTGTGGCCGCCTATTTCCTGTGGTCTGTCTCTGGTTGTTGCAGGGGGCAGACTGCAAGTGGCAGAAGTTGCCCTTTGTTTCCTTTCTCCTGTCCCTTGCAGTCTGTCTCCAGTGGCTGTAGGGTGCTAGAGTGCTGACACCAAGCCCGAGCAATAGTAGTGGTGAGGTGTCTGTGAGTTACCACTATTACTAGCACTGGAATTGAATGGAAAAAAACCACACAAATTACACAAAAACATTTATTTAAATAAACACTCCCTGACATCAGCCATCTTTCACCATCTTATTAAAGAAATCAATCCAACGCTGGTCTGACATAATCCAATGAGTCCAACATTGTCTAAAAAGGGAAAACTATATAAAAATAAAAACATAAAAAAAAATTACAGTACTAAACTCCATCTCCTGCATCTCTGGAAGATCATGCCTGCAACGGATCCTCCGGGGGTGCAGTGTACAGAGTTAAACCTGCACAATATGATTCTGGGGGTACAGACCACAGCCGCAGCAAAATCTCCAGGGGGATGGTCCTCTGCTCCCCCAAGGAGATTGTAAGCTGTGCTCTGTACTCCTCTCTCCCACCCTTTCTCCATCATTGTGTTATGCATCCTAGTACCAACACAAAATACAACCACTACCTATCACCCCCCGCCACCTCCATCTATCACTTCATAACATCTCCACTTTTTACCCCATAGACCCATCACCTCCACCTATCACCCCATGTGGAGTTTGTACAGAGGGGGAGCACAGATAAGGAAGTGTTGGAAAAATTAGAATTGTAAGATGTTTTTGTAGTAAATTTTGCAGGGACAAGTCGCAGCCGAGAGAAGTCGTCATGGTTTTCTGGACGGGATGGAGAAGAAAATGAAAAGAGAAAAAATCCAGTCATTGATGATGTCTCCGGTAAGTCCCTAGATGTAATTGGACTGTAATCACTTAAATGTCTGTAGAGCCTGTGTACACTGGTATCCACCACTATATGGTCACTGCATGGTGGAAATATTGATTGTAGTGTAATGGTTTAGGTTCAGGCAAAGTTTAGCAGTATCTCCCAGCTCTCCTAGATGCTGAATAGGCATCCAGGGAAGCTGGGTGTCACCAAAATCCTCAATTAGCTTTCTTCCAGAGACTTACACAGTTGGGTGTAGTGGACATGACCTTTCTGTGAAGGTATGTGGCTTGCTACAAAGATTGCACACGCAAATTTTTGGTGCACGCGCACCACAGCTTCAGGTCTCCCTTTTGGCCACTTTCAAAAGTTGGCAAGTATGCTTGAACCACGCCAGGGAGTAGATTATAAGAAGCCCCCGAGTTTCTACCAGCGATGCCGCATGGCAGGTTGAGCTTCGCTGTGGGAGATTCCCAGGCCACTACCCCTGAGAAAGCCCCTTGTGGTGACAGCAAAGGTGCAGTGAGGTATAGAGGGAACAGGCTTGAAGCATAGTCTAGACACAGGCAGAGAGGTCAGGGTAACTTGGTCACTCACAGAAAAGTCAGGGCAGGCGGCAGGCAGAGAATAAAGTCTAAAAGCAATGGGTCAGCACCAGCTATCACAGAACACAAGAAACACCTACAAACTGGTACTTGGTGCTAAGGGAAGCGACCTAATAAAGGAGGGTGTAGGAGGTAATTGGTGGTCAGAAATGCACTGACCCTTTAAGTCTTAAAGAGCTGGCATGTGCCCTAGGGATGGTGTGCGCATGCGCTGGCACTGAGCAGAGGACGGGAGTGGAGCAGAAGCGGGGAGAGGTAATTGAAAGGCAGAGTGGAGGCTGCGGAAAACATGTGCATGATCTGGAGCACGGAGCATGCGTCATGACATTATTATTATTTTTTTGCAAGGTCCTCTAATTCCTGGAAAAGGGCCTCCACGGCCTATATGCACCCTTGTTCTAAGTGGGAGCTTGTAGTCATTTCCTTTGATCAAGTTGTTAAAACATTCCATGTGCTGTATAAACAGCAGGGCAGAAGGCTACAGAGCTTTAATGGATTAAAGTTTGTCGATAAGACATATAAACAAGCTCCTGTGCCGCTGATAAGACACAGCAGGGAGTGACATCACAATCCCGGACAGGCCTCAAAAGCCTGTTATAGCAGAGAGGTGGTCAGTCACCTAGAGAAGCTTATGTACACTAGCGAGAGATAAGAACTGCTCTAGCTCTGAAGAGAAGCAAAATCGGAACAGCAATGTATTTGGTAATAATCTTTAGTTACCTTTGGCTACATGTTTTAAGCTAATCAATGAAATGGAAATACCCCTTTAAGACTTAGCAACACATTAGTGTTAGTACCTTGGGAACTTGCTCAGGTGTTGGTAGACCACATAGCATCACTCCTTGTGTGTATCAGAATGTGATTACTAGGCACTGGAGAGTACTTGAGTTTGTCATTCTTGTAACTGAAGCACCACTTATGTGTTTCTGATGTATTTGGATTATTTACCAGGTTCAGAGAAGTGCTCTTGTAATTGCTTGTGTACTCATTTATCACACTGTCCAGTGTAAAAAGCTCTTACGTAAATGTATCATTCTGCTATTGTTAACCAAAGGGCAGAAACCTTTATTTAATGACAGGTATTGAAATATATGATTTACTTATGTTATTTAAAAAAAATATTTTTAGAATCTGATGATTTATCTGAAACATGCAAGAACATAACACTTAATGATATGTCATAGTGTTGTACAAAGCACGCACCATAGGTATGTGTCTCTGTTAAAGAAAATCCTAACAGAGCAATGTAACTTGGAATTTTACTCTTGCTACACAAGTGCAAATTGCATAATATGAATCTCACTTATCTAAGTATTGGGGTTATCAACATCGTAGATTTTTGGAGAATCTCAACTGAAAATCAATGAAGAAATTGAGGGTGTGGCTTATTTTTCTGCAAGCCCCATTTAAATGAATCAGATACCAAAATTTCTACAGTAATATTGGTGCATGTGAATCCACAGACGACAAATTAATCACTTTTGCGACAACATTTCAAGGCCGTTTTGAGGATCAATAGAACGTGTCAGACTAGGCCCATCACCTCATTTTATGTTGCCGACAAGAGGTCAGACACAGCAAGCAGGGATTGACAAGGTCTGGACACAGAAGGACGGGCTGTCCAGTTCCCCCAGAGAATGCAGCCAGCTCTTGGCAAAAGTGTGGGGGGACAGCACAGAGAGTGGGCACCATCTTGGATTTAGAGCCCCAGCACCTGGACATCGCTCTGTTCAGCAACTCACAGGCGGTGGCACAGCTCTGCTCAACCCAGGCACTCTAGCCACCCTCCAAACGGTCCTTTGAGGGCAGCCACAATGCTCAGTGGCCCTTTTGCATGTAATACAAGTAAATGACATCTGCATAGTATAAGACCATGTATGATAATATTATGAATTTACTTTGGTGCGCTCCAGCTGTGTTTTTGGACCAAATCATTATACCATCATGTACAAAACAGCTGTAGCTGGGTACGCTGCACAGTGGCTCATGTATAGTACAAAGGTACTCTGCTCAGCAACTTACTCAGGGAATGCATTTACAGGGTGTGTTAAAAGTCCCAGGACACACTTTTATTTCAGACATACAAGGGAAAATGATATTTCTGAACAACCCAGCAAGTAATTGGTGAAGGGGGCCTATCTTTTAGTCTAGGTCCGAAACATGGCTGCCATCTTGAAAGCTGCCATTTTGCATCAAGGGCAAGTTTTTTCCAATGGGAAGGTGATCATGTAGCATATCAAAGAAGACTCGGAATTGCCTTAGAAATTGTCACGATTGCCGCAATCAGATTTCCAATATCTCAAAAGTTGTCAACACAGAAAGTTGCAATAACAGCAACAGCTTTTTGACATGTTCAATGCATTGTCCCTGGTACTGAACATATTGCTGAAGGCACTGGATCCAATCCTTATGAACCCACATGAGAATTTTCTGTGTTGAGAACTTTTAGGCCCTCCCCCATTACTTCCTGGGGTATTCAGATATGTCATTTTCCCTTTCATTTCTGACACAAAAGGGTGTCCTGAAACTTTCGACATACACTGTATATATGACTTATATACTGGATATTTAATGCATCTCTGATCAATAGTTGGTGATCTTCTGTTCCTGGTGAAGAGGGGATTATACCATTATTAGAGTAAATGAGATATATACATGTTATGCTGTCTCTGACAATGAGAATGGGGTATAAGAATGGGGCATAAAGTACCCTCATTTCAAGAACTGATGGAGCTCATGGTCCCAACAGCTTATTCACCAATCAGATATCATCATATTTTCATGATACATATCGATCACATTAATTATAAACAGATTGTCTAGATACCCGAGTGTCAACATAGCACAAGAGTTTATGTGAGTGGCTCCACTGTCATTCTGGTTATCATTACCCTTTATCTGTTTGTGGTTAAGAATATATGGGCAGAAGCACATGAACACAGTTTTTTTTGTGTTATTTCCCCTCAGATATTAACCAATTTCTAACCCTGATGAACCTATACATTTTGGGGGCAACAAGTTGGGATATAAAAAACATCTTTTTGGGAAATAAGAGCTAGTAGAGCTGAAATGTCAGTCACTGCTGTAAACCTGTCCACAGCTTTCACAGGAAGTGGAGGTCTGAAGAGGCTGTGAAGTGTGAAAATAGCCAGATGGATTAAACCCTTTAAAGAAGTTTTCTCACCATGTTGTTTTAAAGCGCCACAGACAGCTTCAGACTTACACTTCCCGATAAGGCTGCGGGAGGTTTGTAATCTGTAGTGCACAAGGCTACAGAGCTAAGGGTTGAAGCCTGTAAGTAAGTAATGTAAACAAGCTCCCTCTTTAAAGGGGTTTTACCACGAAGTAAAATTGGCGTGGGAAGTTTGTAAATTAAATAATAAACATTTTCCCTTCATCATTATTAAAAATTCTGCATTTTTTTGCTTAGCTCCCTTTGTGATCCATTGTTTACAACCTCCCCCGGGGGTTTTCCGGGTGAGAGCTCCATTTCTGTTCGAATGCCAGACTCCCCTCTCCTTCAGCAGCTACTAAAGGTTAAACCCAAAGTGCTGCTTTTCACTCCTTCCTTGTACTCCTTAGAAAATTTAGTCAACCTCAATGAAGTATGTGCATTGATAAAGAAAAATAAAATCCACTCTTTTGGTTCCTGCAAGGATTTGAACCAGGCCCCTTTTGGCCTGCGGGCAAAATTTTACCTCTGAGCTACAATTTTTCTATTACATTTTCTACACATAAAAAAACCCTTTTTTTGACTTAAAAGGGGAAAAGGGCCTGGTGAGCATCCTGCAAGTCACATGATATGAAAATTCAACCAAACACACACGCCCCCTTCTGAGGATACAAACTAAAGAGGGGTTGAGGAGGTATGAAATGAAATCGTGGCAAAAACCCTTTAACAAACACAGTAGGGAAGCTCCCCCCAACCATTACTGAAGCCTGCAAGAGGAGAGAGGTGGTCAGTAACTAGGCAAGTTTGTGTGCAAAAGCAGGAGATAAGATCTGCTGCTTACTCTGAAGAGAAGCAAAATCAGAAAAGCAATGATTTGTAAAGTCTTATCTTTCCCACATTTTTAAAAAGCTAATTTAATGAAACAAAAACCCCTTTTAAATGATTTTTTTACCTTTTTTGTTCCTGTATGTTTCATCTTCTTAGCTACATTAATGAAAAGGTATGTTTTAGAGACTAGCAGAATTGCAATACAGTTGTTTTGCTGTGTGGTTTTTTTTTATTACTCTCAATGTAGTACGCAGTATAAATAGATAGTCACCTCACATTTTTAAAGACCGAAATGGTTAACCATCAAAAGCTTGCAACACTGCAGAAGTTACAATTACAGAAAATTTAAACATATTATCATATCTAGACAATTCATTTTCAGAGCTTGGTTACCAAACAATATTCCCAAAAGGGAAATAAAAAAACAGCTAAATTTATCATGCAAAGAACACTATCTATAAAAAGGGGCAACTCCATACTCAAATTGTGTCATATAATAAAATATTAAACTGGACAACATACAATAATAAATTATTAAAATAAAAACAAATTGGAGTAAAGACTTTGGGGTTTTGCCCTTTGGGAGCTCTTTGTTTTTCAACTTGCTTTTTTAAAAGCATTTCATTCTACCTGGCCCATTAGTTTCTAAAGTACTTATTTTAGGTTCCAGTGAAATGAACCCAGTGTGTTTTTTCCACTCTGTCTGGCATGAACCATTCTGATGGTGTTTAAATGGATCCACAAATGATGGAAAGAGTCTATTCTGGGAAAAGCCACAACACTGATAGTCCAAAAAAGGATTTTTCAGTCGGTTGAGCTCCTTTTCTCATACACGGGGGGGAATCTTTATGACGATCCCTTTTCCCCCAAAAGCATTATGTTTTCATCAGTTGGTTATAGGGTTTAAAGGAGGGCAAACCAGGGGTTTAAACACTCTAAAATTGGGATTGACCAAAGTATTCCAATAATTGTAATTTACACTTTGCACCACCAACATTAAATTGGGAAATAATTAACTTTTCTTGACATTACTTCAGTTTTAGGTATGTTAAAATTTCCGGAAATTTAAAATATGGAAAGATTGCAGAATCCATGTCAAAAATCCAAATCTTTCCTGTAAAATGTAGTAGTGGATTTTGCAACTTTTCTTGATGCGGACTAGCCCCATTTCAATGGGCTAATCTGTACCTTGGCTTTCTGACCTGAAATCTAAGCGGAATTGCATGTCAAAGAAGTGACATTACATTTTATTTTGCAAATTTTATAGGGTTAAAGGTTGTCCACTTTGTAACAAAATCAAACCAGAAGTTCCTAGGGTCCCAGGGAAATAAGAAAAAAAAAAACTTGTGCGCATCTCCCTGGTCTTCTGTTTTCATTTTTGAACTTCCGAACAGGGACGGCACTGCTTCAGCCACTGATTGGTAGTGGTGGTCACATGCCTCTACTTACATTACTATTTGGAAGTGAACAACTCTGAATGGTTATATTAGTAGAGGCTGCAGGCTGCAGTGTTGATGTCCCTATTCAGAAGTTCAAGGATAAAAACAGAAGTCTGGAAAGATGCGGAACTGGAACAGGGAGACATACCGTAAGAACCAGGGTCCAGAGTAAAGGCAGTATTATTTTTTAAAATTTTGCTGCTGGTTTGATTTTGTTAAAAGGTGGAAAACATCTTTAAATCTGTGTTATCTCGACAGATTTCCCATTTAAAAAATAAGGACAAGGATTGAAAATACCATTTGGACCCAGAACCCAATGCAAATTCTGCATGGAATCTGTGTCTAACTCTGCTATGTGAACAAAGAGTACTTTAGGGTATTTCACACTTCGTTTTTTTCCTATTGTAAAAATCTGATGTGGAATCCAGATTTCTACTGAGGATTTTATCTTTGTACAGATGGTTTTCACTCGGACAATGGTCATGACCATTCTTTATTTTCTTTTTTAAAATTCATGTTGTGGAAAATCCACTATGTAATTTATAGTCTGGTAGTCAGCTTGCTCAAATATTTTGATGTGGAATTTAACACTGTCACGAGTAACGCTCGCACCGCTGGCTGCGGGCGCACCCGTGTCCCTGCGCCCCTTCAGGCTCCCTCGGGCGCAGTCACTTACCGCACCTCGTTCCTGTCTCTCCCCGTCTGACTGCTGGCCGGTGCACGCGGTCCCGCTCCTTAGGGCGCGCGCGCGACGGCTCTGTCAGATTTAAAGGGACAGCGCGCCGGTGATTGGTTTTGCCGGCCGCTGACCCTATATAAGGGCTCCACCCCCGGAACTTCCTCGCCAAATCCATAGCGCCCTTTACCTATGGAGGAAGCCTTATTCTGTCCTGTTCTGCTATTTCCGTGTACCAGTCCCGTTTGCTTTCGTCTACCGACCTTGAACTTTTGCTGCATGACCAGATCCTCTGGCTTGTTCCCGACTACGACTCTGTCTACCAATTCTGTACCACGTTGCACCTCGGCCGCCTCCGCAAGCAAGTCACATCAGGAGTAGCGACCTGGTAGAATCCCGCCACAGCAAGTCCATCCCGCTTTGCGGCGGGCTCTGGTGAAAGCAGGGACAGACTTAGACTCTGCTCCCTGGTGTGGCCTGTTCCATCGATTGCGGTGGTCCAGTGGATCCACTACCCCAGCTCGTCACAAACTTGTATTCCATGTCGAATTCCATGTTAAAATCTGTTGTGTGAATATACCTTTACAACCTGCCTCCAGTCTCATTACTCAAATATCACTGAGAAAATGCCTAAATGGGGTTACATTTAAAACATAACTTTTACTAATAACATATTAATAATGTTCACAATGGGTTAATAGTAACTCACGTGACCAATATGTTGTCCTGATATTTCTCTAAGCGAGTTTCTTTAATTTGCCATCAATGGATCCAGCTACTATCCAGGGCAAACAGAGAAAAAAAAAATACACTATTCTGAACCCTATATTAACCCTTACTAAACAGCAGAGGAGCCGCTCTGACAAGGGCGTCCCCACTCCACCAAAGCTAACTCCTTAAAATCCCTATGCTCAAAAAGTGTACATACGAATGTCATTTAGCAAGTCATGCCCCAATTGCGCCCAACACGTTTCCCTGCTTCCAGTTGCGGTTTTTCAGGGGAAAGAAAAAAGCATATGGGTAAATTGAAAACCCGTGCAGTAGGGACTGCTGCACGGGTTTTCCATAGAGAACCATTGTGCTAATTTTCGGCCGGTTTTTCAGGCGGTCTGCAAAACCTCAAACCGTCTGAAAAACCGGCCGAAACCCCGTGCCGTGGGGACATGCCCTTATAGTCATATGTCCTCCTGACGCATTTTAAATAATACTGGCTGAATAAAAAAAGGGGATATGTTTTGGTGGTAAGGTTTTAACTGAAGACCAGTTAGCTGATATCCCTGCTTACTCATTTTTTTTTTTTTTTTATAACATAGTTGGACTGTCATTGGAGTGGCTGGCATGTAATACTTTGTTTTCTACATAAAAAAGGTATATCCAGCAGTCACTTTCAAAAGCAATTTGAGAAGCCCGACCTGCAGAATTGCTTGACAGCTTACCTTGAATAAAGGTTGTCATTAAGAGTAAATCCTTTTTAAGCAAACCTTATTCTTTTTTTAGTTTCAACCTAGCCCTGTGGATTTATAAGCCTACAACAGTCTGTAGGGCTTTACACTAGATTTTTTTGCAACTATCTGGGTAGAATCTCACCTTATGGAGTCATTCAGAAGGTCATGGAAAAGTGAGAGAGCTTATTGCTGTGCTGACTGGAGTATTGTTTTTCTTTTTTTTTATTAAATTGCTCAGAATTTCTGTGCTGTGTATTTTTTTTTATAACTCTATAGTTGTTAAAGCTGCCTGTCAGAACCAGGGCCCACTGGGCTACCTGACAGTTTAACACTGTAAGGGTGCGTCCCAACGACACAGGACAAATACCGGTCGGTTTGTTCGACTTGTATTTGTACTGTTTTCGGGCCATGCACACAGCCGCAGGGGGACGACTTTTCTCCGCGATTAGCGGAGAAAATACCTCCACCTTCACATAGACATGTTCAAATTCCGCCCGAAAACCGGACGGAAGAATGAACATGTTCTATGTTTTTCGGACCGCTGGCTGTCTGAAAAACCGTCAGGTGGAAAACCCATGCAGTGGGGACCGCTGCGTGGCTTTTCCATAGCGGTCCATGTAAAAGTTTGTCAGACGGTTTGCAGACGGTTTTCAAAACCGAAAATCGTCTGTAAAACCGGCTGCAATCCCGTGCCTTGCGGATAAGGTCTAATACTGAAGAATTGCAGTTTATTGTATGTGGTATTTCATGTTAAAGTTTCCTATGTGGACTAAAACATAAAGTTTAAAAAAAGTTAAAAAAAGATCTTAGAAGAAATCTCTAAAAAAAATGAATTTCTCTAAAGCAAAGTAATTTATTTCTAGAAATAAATTAAATCTAAAAAAAAAACCTGTACATGGTTGGTATTGCTACAAGCACATGATAAAATGAATATCTTATAATAATAATTTGTGATGAAAATTTATCACAGATTGTGAACAGCATTAAAAAATCATTGCAAAAATTGTTGTTTCAAGTTTTCTTCTAGCTCTGCGCATTTTCTCTAGAAATTTAAATACACAAATATGGGGATGTTTTCATGTAATTTTTGCTAACAATGTGGTCCTAGGTTTTCGATCCTTAAAACACTTCATGTAACATCTTTGAATCTATGGAAACCTCTGGATTCTTGTATATTTTTTCACTTTATCATATACATTACGCCCAAAAAGTTAGGGATATTTGGTTTTGGGGTAAATTTTAGGATGAACATAACATTTCTTGAAAACTTTTTTAATGCACTAAATGAGATAATCTCTTAACTTTAGAAGGCACATGTTTAAGAGTTCAATGTTTCCGTACTTTATGCACAACTTGTTCTCTAACAAAGAGCTTATTGGCAAAATTCACGACATTGCTCTAGCTCATCGAGGTCGCATCATTAGGGAATGATTGTTGGAGACTGAGGTATCTCAAATGGAGTGGCCTGCACTTTCCCCAGACCTGATCCCCCTATAAAACAGTCAAAGGGAACATAGAAATTTTCTGGAAAAGCATTTCTGCTACTTTGGAATATATGAAAATGTTGAGGTTCTTAGTGTACATTTTTGAATCAAAACTGTAAAAGCCCATCTGCCCTCCCAATACAGATGGGAACCTACTCTATAATGTTACCTATCTTACTGTCTGTTCAGACCTCCACATTTCTGGGAGAGAAGATTCCAGCTATAAGCTACTCTGATTAAAAAGCCTGTGCGGATGAGTGGAGTGCAAAAACCAAGATGGGGGCCTAGCCACTCTCCCCATGTGGAGGTCTGAACAGACATCAAGAGAGTTAACCTTATAGAATAGGTTCCCATCTGTACTGGGATCAGCTTCTCGTGGCAGATAGGCTTTTACAGTTTTGATCAAAAATGTACACTAAGGGCGACATGTACAGTATGTACGGGCAGCCCTGTTTTCTTAATGTAAGAGCAGGTGCACTCCAAAATGAGCGCAATAAAGTTGTCATCTGGACACCAAAGTACATACGTTGCCCTAAGAACCTCAAAATTTTCATATATTCCAAAGTAGCAAAAATGCTTTACCAAAAAATTCCAATGTTCCCTTTGACTGTTTTATAGTTCATATACTGTAGATTGCTAATGATATTATATTGTCTTTGCTTTTTGCTTTTGCCTGCAACACCAGCGTGCACCTGTATACTCATTTTTCTAAATTCTGTTTGTAGACTTAACCCCTGAAAGACCTGTGAGATCAGCTGAGTCGCTGTTTAGAAGCTCATGACTCTGTACTACTGAACCTCAATGACTTGAAGGGCGCCCTTCAAGAAGCGTGAGATGCCTCAGCAGTCAATAACTCGAGTTGTAAACAGCATGAGACATTGTTGTCAAGCTATAATTGATGCTCAAGGCCACATGTCACGTTATTGAGACATTGACATTTTTGATGGTGTATCCCCTTCTCTGTTCTTGACTTTAGTTTTATTACCGTATATACTCGAGTATAAGCCGAGTTTTTCAGCACAAAAAAAATGTGCTGAAAAATCCCCCCTCGGCTTATACTCGAGTCACTGTCGGCGCTCGGGCGCTGCGATGGCCCGAGCACCGACAGGGACGCTTCAGTTATATACGGCTCCTCAGGGAGTGCATATAACTGAATGCCGAGTACCGCCGACAGTGTCCTTGCGTTGCGATGACCCGTGCGCTGTCGGCTATCTCTTCACTTGTATGCGACTCCTCCGGAGCGCACACAGGTGAAGAGATATCACTGCGGTGCAGAGAGCGAGCGCTCCATGCTCCGCAGTGGACTCCGGGCGGCCGCAGACTCGCAGCTGTCCAGAGTTTCCGGCACAGGCAGCGTGTCTCATCACGCTGCGTGCGCGGCCTTATGACATCACCCGCCTGTGCCGAGAAGACCGAGGAGCGCGCGGGAGGCGGACAGCGAGGAGGTGGAGCGGCGAGGGAGACAGAGCAGCGGGGAGTCAGGTAAGTGTTTTTTTTGTTTTAAAACGCTGCCTATGCCTGCCTATACCTGCCTAGAGCCTGCCTAGTGGGGCCTATACATGGCTATAACGACCTATACCTACCTATAACCTACCTAGGGGGACTATACCTGCCTATAACCTACCTAGGGGACTATACCTGCCTATAACCTACCTAGGGGACTATACCTGCCTATAACCTACCTAGGGGGACCTATACCTGCCTAGGGGGATTATACCTGCCTATAACCTACCTAGGGGGACCTATACCTGCCTATAACCTGCCTAGGGGGACTATACCTGCCTATAACGACCTATACCTGCCTATAACCTGCCTAGGGGGACCTATACCTGCCTATAACTTGCCTAGTTGGACCTATACCTGCCTATAACTTGCCTATGGGGGCAATTACCTGCCTATAGCCTGCCTATGGGGACATATAGCTTCCTATACCTGCCTATAACAACCTATACCTGCCTATAACCTGCCTATGGGGGACATTAAACTGCCTATACCAGCCTATATCTGCCTATGGAGGACATTAAACTGCCTATACCTTTCTATAACCTGCCTATGGGGGACATTAAACGCCTATGTAATTTTATTGGTATCTATTTTTATTTTTAAAATTCACCAGTAGCCGCTGCGTTTTCCACCCTAGGCTTATACTCGAGTCAATAAGCTTTCCCGGTTTTTGTGGCAAAAGTAGGTGCCTTGGCTTATACTCGGGTCGGCTTATACTCGAGTATATACGATAAATTGTTTGAGATGAGAAAATCAACATTGCACGTTACAACTTAAATGGCCTCAGGATAAAACATCACTGTCGTGTAAAGTTTTTACATTTTCCGTAGATTTCACCGCCCGTTTTGAAGTAGTGTATTTTGTGGTACAGCATATGTTCTATATGTGGCTATACGTACAGATATCTTTGATATATTTATATATGATTCTTTTTAACTCTTTTCCTCAACCTTTACTATTTACTATGGTTATGCTGGGCACTGGTGATTATCATGTCTGCCCCTCTGCCAATCCCTTCACTGGCTTCCCATTGCCTAGCTAATTCATTTCAAGCTAATAACCATGACCTACTATGCTCTCCATGACCTCTCCCCTCCATACATCTCTGCCCTAATTTACAAATATCTCCCCTCACGCACGCTCCGCTCCTCACAGGACCTTCTCCTCTGCTCTCCCCTTATCAGCTCCTCACACAACTGTCTCCAAGACTTCTCCCGTGCTTCACCCACACTCTGGAACTCACTGCCCCAACACATCAGACTCTCCTCCACTCTCACCAGCTTCAAAAGCAACCTGAAAACCCATTTCTTCAGGCTTGCCTATAACCTTCACTAAACTTGTCACTGCTTCCTCCACAGACATGTCTGCCCCTCACCTCCTGTCTCTTTCCCCCTCCTTGTAGATTGTAAGCCCTCGCGGGTAGGGTCCTCTCTCCCTCTGTCGTGCCAATTGTCATTATCCCTTATCACTGTACTCGTTTGACTTATGTAATGTATGTAACCCCCTCGAATGTACAGCGCCCTGGAATTAATGGCGCTTTAAAATAAATAATAATATTAATGTCTTATCATTTACCAGGTATCAGATGTATTTGGGCTAGTGAGCATCTTGGCTTGAAGTATTTTTTTTTTTTTTTATCTTTTGTATGTACTTGGTGTTAATAAAACTCATCTATTCTCTTTAACTTTAACTTATTTGGATTGCACAATTTTGTTTTAAGACTTCTTTGCTGATATTTTGTCAGTGATAGCACCCAATTAAATATTATTATATTGTTAGTAGTGCCTATTATGTGTCGGGGGGTTCCTGAAATTCGGGTGCTTTCACATGGAGCATTTTTGCAGGTGCACAGAACTAGGGGGACATTTTCCTGCAGGTCTAGCAATGTGGTGTATCTGATTATGTGTATGCAATGTCCCATCACAGGCCTTTATGTGGGGGAAACAGGGCAGAGAACCAGCCAGCGCATGAACTCACATAGATTCACTATTAATAACAGCAGAACTGATCTTCCAGTGGCACAACACTTCTCCAGAGATGACCATTGTATTGAAGATCTGAAAATTATGATTTTAATGGGACACTTTAAGACGCAGAGGGAGAGAAAGGAGTGGTAATTTAAATTAATGCAAAAATTTCAGACTGCAAAATGGGCTAAATATTCATGCCAGCTTTATGTCGAACTATGTGTGAACAGTGATGGTAACAAATCACGGCCTGATGGCTGCTAGATAAGATGCAGGAATACTGACCCCCTCTGTCACGCCTCACAGGTTTCCAGATAGTTGACTGCTTGACCTGCTGTAAATGACTTTCTGCTTATATTGCATTTTGTTATTGTTAAGAATTCTAAGATTCTTTGAAGGTCCAGGTCTTTTGTGTATAAAAAGTCTGTGAATTTTCAATTTCTTGTATAACATCATGTCTGAAGAAGGGAGCTAGTCCTCTCGAAAGCTCACCATCAAATATACTCAGTTAGCCTCTAAAAGGTATCGCCTGATTTCTTCACTCTTCTACTACTTTCTATGGCTAACACGGTACAACATTATACTACTAAGGTTTACTATAATACATTTGTGAGCCCTATAACAAATAAAAAGAGTTCTGGAGAACCCCTTTCATTTTCAATGATGTTCTAATTTTTTGTGATGCCCCTCAAAGGGGCCGTTTCCCCGGGGGGACGGGCCCCCGACCTTGCCCCGGTTTTTTTTTTAAAACAACCCCGCAAAAGGGCCCGCAGCCCCCGTACAAAGGGGGGGAGGCGGGGGGAAAAATCAAAAACCCCTTTCCCGTCCCGACTCCTCCCCCTGTATCAGGTGCAGGGGGCGCCGGCTTTCACCCGCCCCCTTTTGACGCTGGGTCTCCTTGGCTGGCAGCTCCCGCCCCCGGGGGAGATCCCTGGAGCTGGTTTCAGTGTAAGCGGTGATGTGTTCCCCGTGCTTTTAAAACCGCTCCCGCAAGCTCCCGGGGCTGGACGCACGGACCGAGGTCTGGGAAGAAATTTTTTGATTTTTTTATAATTATTTACAGGGGGGATCACGGCTCCAAGGGGGGGATCACTTTGGTACAAGGGGGGAAACCTGGCTACAAAGGGGGGCATCAATGGCTACAAGGGGGATCATTTTGGGTTTCAAGGGGGGGATTCCCTTGGGAAAAAGGGGGGCTTTTACCCGGGTACAAGGGGGATCATTTGGGTATAAAAGGGGGGATCATGGCTATAAGAAAGGGGGGCATCACTGGCTACAAGGGGGGGATCATTGGGGTTTCAGGGGGGCTCACTGGCTACAAGGGGGGGATAAAATTTGGGTATTTAAAAGGGGCATCATGGCTATAAGGGGGACTGGTAAAGGGGGGCAATTTATGGCTAAGGGGGGGGAAACACTGGAACAGGGGGGGATTCCCCTGGCTACAAGGGGGGATTTAAATGTTCTTTCAAGGGGGGGCCCCTGGCTACAAAGGGGGGAATATTTTGGTACCCCGGGGGGGATCTTGGTACAAGGGGGGAAACATGGCTTTTAAGGGGGGCATCAAATGGCTTTAAGGGGGGATCACTGGTATAAGGGGGCATCACTGGCTACAAGGGGGGCATCACTGGCTACAAGGGGGGCTTTACTTTCTTATTAAAGGGGCATCCTGGCTACAAGGGGGGAAACACTGGGATAAAGGGGAATAAGGGGGCTTTACCCGGCTAAAGGGGGCATTCAATGGGTAAAGGGGGGGATCACTTTGGGTTTTAAAAAGGGGGGATCAAGGGGTATAAAGGGGGCAAACACTGGGTAACAAGGGGGCACACTTTGGGGTATAAAAAGGGGGATCACTGGTAAAAAGGGGGGCCCTACTGGCTATTTTAAAGGGGGGGATCACTGGTTTCAAGGGGGCATACTGGCTACGGGGGCTTTCCTGGCTTTAAAGAGGGGCATCACTGGCTAAATTGGGGGGGATCATGGCTTTTAAGGGGGGCATCACGGGGTATAAAGGGGGGGCAAACACTGGCTAAAAGGGGGGAATCAAAAAAAACTGGGTTTTGGGGGGCCCTTAAATGGCTATAAAGGGGGGAAACACTGGCTACAAAAGGGGGGCATCACTGGGTATAAGAGGGGAATTTACTGGCTTTCAATGGGGCAATTCTCGGGGGTAATAAAAGGGGGGGATCACGGCTATAAGAGGGGGGATTACTGGCTATAAGGGGGGGGATCATGGCTATAGGGGGGATCACTGGTATATGGGGGGGCATCACGGCTATAAGGGGGCAACAATGGCTTTTAAGAGGGGCTCATGGCTACAATGGGGGGGCATCAAATGGTGTAAAGGGGGATCATTTGGGTATGGGGGGGATCAACCCCGGGGGAATTAAGGGGGCATCACTGGCAAAAGGGGGCAAAACGGGCAACAGGGGGGCATCACTGGCTTAAGAGGGGCTTTACTGGCTTAACATTGGTTTGGGGGGATTTAATGGCTAAAAGGGGGCATCACTGGCTTAAAAAGGGGGGATCATGGCTAAAGGGGGGCATTTCCCCTTTGGGTAAAGGGGGGCATCACTGGCTACGGGGGGATCCCCTGGCACCAGGGGGGCATCACTGTGAAAAGGGGGGCATACTGGTATAAGGGGCATTAGGCTAAAGGGGGCATCTACTGGCTACGGGGGGCATCACTGGCTACAGGGGGGGACACCCGGCCCACAGGGGGCATCACTGGTACAGGGGGGCATCTAAGGGGTACAGGGGGGGGATCATGGGTACAGGGGGGGATCATGGCTACAAAGGGGGGCCCTCACTGGTAAAGGGGGGAACTTTTGGGTTCGGGGGCATCTTGGCTGCCGGGGGCCCTCTAAAAAGGGAAAAAAGGGGGGCAAACACTGGTTCCAGGGGGGATCAAATGGCTTTAAAAAGGGGGGGGTCCCCTGGCTCAAAGGGGGAAACCCCCTGGCTACAAAGGGGGCATTTAAATGGCTTCAAGGGGGGCATCACTGGCTATAAGAGGGGCCTCACTGGATACAATGGGGGCATCACTGGCTTAAAGGGGGGGATCCTGGCTTAAGGGGGCATCACTGGCTATATTGGGGGGGAAACACTGGCTATAAGGAGGCCCCTCCCCTGGCTATAAAAGGGGAAACACTTGGGTACCCAAAGGGGGGATCCAAATGGCTATAAGGGGGGGGCCCCATGGCTATAAGAGGGGCCCTCCAAGGCTACAGGGGGGTCACTGGCTATTGAGGGGATTTACGGGGTATTTTAAAAGGGGGGGATCATGGATAAAAATGGAAAGGGGGGGTTTACTGGCTTAAAAGGGGGGGGGTTTTACTGGCTATTTGAGGGGCATCACTGGCTTTAAGGGGGGCATTTACTGGCTTAAGGGGGGCATCCATGGGCTATAAGGGGGCATCACTGGCCTTTAAAGGGGGGATCAAAGGCAACGGGGGGCATCACTGGCTTCAGGGGGGGCTTTACTGGCTAAAGGGGGGATCACTGGCTTCAGGGGGGATCCACTGGGGAAAAGGGGGGCCCCTTTTCCCCTGGCTAAAGGGGGCCATCCCTGGCTAAAGGGGCATCATGGCTTTAAAAGGGGGGATCCCACGGGGGAAAAAGGAGGGGGTTTTTGGCTACAAGGGGGGGGCATCTAAAGGCTACAAGGGGGGGATCACTGGCTAAAGGGGGGGGCACACCCGGCTACCCCCGGGGGGGGAAACAAAGGGCTACCAAGGGGGGGGCATTCTCTGGGGTACGGGGGCATTTTGCTGGGTGCAGGGGCATCTACCCCGGGGCCCCTGGGACGGGGGGGCAATCCAAAGGTTTCAGGGGGGGATCACTGGCTACAAGGGGGGCATCACTGGCTACAAGGGGGGAAACACCCCGCTATAAGAGGGGCCCTCATTGGGGTACAATGGGGGGATCCCCTGGCCCAAAAAGGGGGGGCCCTCAAAGGTTATAAGAGGGTTTTCAATGGTACAATGGGGGGAATCACTGGATAAGGGGGCCCTCAACTGGCTATAAGAAGGGGCATCAATGGGTTTCAATGGGGGGATACTGGGGTTTAAGGGGGGGCCCCACTGGTTATAAGGGGCATCATGGCTATTTGGGGGGGGATCACTGGTACAGGGGGCCCTCATGGCTATATGAGGGGCTTTACTGGCAAAAAGGGGGGGATCACTGGGTATAAAGGGGGGCAAACACTGGGTACAATGGGGGGATCATGGCTATAAAAAGGGGGGGGCATCACTGGGTAAGGGGGCTCATTTGGGTATAAGAGGGGGTCATTTGGGGACAGGGGGGGGATCCCCTGGCTATAAGGGGGGATCACTTTGGGTACAGGGGGGACCCCTGGACAGGGGGGCATACTGGCTATAAGAGGGGCATCATGGCTATAAGGGGGGCATACTGGCCCCCCAGGGGGGCATCACGGCTATGGGGGGGGGATCTACTGGCTACAGTGGGCATCTACTGGCTCCAGGGGGCATAACCCGGCAAAAGGGGGGCACACTGGTTTTCGGGGGCCCCATGGCTACGGGGGGGATCACTGGCTACAAAGGGGGGGATCTTTGGTACAGGGGGGGATCAATGGCTTCGGGGGGCATCATTTTTCTAAAGGGGGGCAAACACTGGTTTCAAGGGGGGCAATTTTAAACTGTTTCGGGGGCATTTTCTGGGGTGCAGGGGGATCTATTGGGTACAAGGGGGGGGGATCAATGGTACACAGGGGCATCACTGGCTACAAGGGGGGCATCACCCGGCTACGGGGGCATTGTGGCTGCAGGGGGCATTACTGGCTACAATGGGGGGGATCACTGGCTACAGGGGGGGGAAACACGGGGGTATAGGGACAAAATTTCTGGCTACAAGGGGGGAAACACTGGCTCCCGGGGGGATTCTGGGTGGCTTGGGAGGGGGCATCTACTGGCTGCAGGGGGGAATTTACGGCTACAAGGGGGGCAAACACTGGCTAAGGGACATCTACCTTGGGGTTAACAGGGGGCATCACTTGGGTACAAAGGGGGCATCACTGGGTACAAGGGGGGGATCAATCGCTATAAGAAGGGGGATTCATTTGGTACAAAGGGGGGCATCACTGGCCCATAAGGGGGGGATCACTGGCTTAAGGGGGGGGCATCACTGGGTTTCAATGGGGGGAATCAATGGCTATAAGGGGGGCCCTCACTGGGGTATAAGAGGGGATCCTGGCTACAATGGGGGCATCACTGGCTATAAGGGGGGCCTCACGGGGGTTTTATCAAGGAAGGGGGGATCACTTGGGTAATGGGGGGCATCAAATGCTAAAGGGGGGGATCATGGGTATATGAGGGGCATCAAAGGTAAAGGGGGGACATTTCACTTTGGGTTAAAGGGGGCATCACTGGCTTTCAATTTGGGGGGCATCACTGGCTAAAGGGGGGGCATCACTGGCTAAAGGGAGGCATCACTGGCACCCGGGGGCATCAAATGGCAAACAGGGGGGCAAACACTGGCTATAAGGGGGGCATCATGGCTACAAAGGGGGGATTTACTGGCTATAAGAGGGGGAAATTTTCTGGCTACAGGGGGCATTTTTGGCTACAGGGGGCATTACCCGGCTACAGGGGGGCACAAGGGGTAAAGGGGGGGACATGGCCCACAGGGGGCATCTTTGGGGAAAAGGGGGGCATCTACTGGCTACAGGGGGGGCATCACTGGCTACAGGGGGCATCACTGGCTACAAGGGAGGCATCACTGGCTACAAGTGGGGCATAACTGGTTACAGGGGCATCTGCTGGCTGCAGGGGGCATCTACTGGCTACAAGGGGGGCATCACTGGCTACACAGGGGCATCACTGGCTACAAGGGGCATCACTGGCTACAAGGGGGGCATCACTGGCTACGGGGGATTGTGGCTGCAGGGGGCTCTGCTGGCTGCCGGGGGCATCTACTGGCTACAAGAGGGGCATCACTGGCTACGGGGGCATCTGCTGGCTGCAGGGGGCATCTACTGGCTGCAGGGGGAATCACTGGCTACAAGGGAGGCATCACTGGCTATAGGGACATCTACTGGCTACAGGGGGCATCACTGGCTACAGGGGGACATCTACTGGCTACAAGGGGGGCATCACTGGCTACAGGGGGGCATCACTGGCTACAAGGGGGCATCTACTGGCTACAGGGGGCATCACTGGCTACAGGGGGCATCAACTGGCTACAGGGGGCTACTACATGGCTACACGGGGCATATTACATGGCTACCATATGAGGTGCTATAGATGGGGAGTTTGTATAGTGATAGGAATTGGTAGAAAAGTGCTGATAAAGGGAGGAGTCTTAAGATGTTTGTTTTGTAAATTTTACAGTGAGTCAGGAGCAGTCATCATGGCGTCTAGGACAGATGGAAAAGAAGAAGAAGAGAAAGAGAACAACTCTTCAGAGACGTCACCTGTGAGTCACTAGATATAACTTTACTGTAATCATTTATATGTCTGCAGAGCCTGTGTACAGCGGGTATCCATCATTGTATGGTCACTGTGTGCTGGTAATATTGGTTGAAATATAATGGTTTGTATTCAGTAATGGTCAGTTTGTATTATTCAGTCACTATGTGCTGGTGATATGTAGTCATGGTGTGGTGGTAGAATTCAGTCACTATGTGCTGGTGATATGTGGTCTTACTGGTCTTGGGATTCTGGTTATGTGTAGCGGTGTTATTTGGTAACTGAATGACTATAATTTAGTAGTTTTATACGTAGCAGATTGTGGTAAAGTTTTTGGTATATTTTGGCTTTGGTTTATGGTGATGCACTGTGGCGCCATATGTTACGGGAGGGCGGGGGGGAGGGGCGAAATTTCTTCACCTCGCCCTGAGTGAAATTTAGCCTAGGAACGGCCCTGGATGCACTAGTATGTAAATGGCCAGCAGAAGAAAGGGATATTTTAGTATTAGGTAGGGAAGGCATACTAGTTTTGGCCTCCTACGTGTTGCTATAGGAGACATTAAGCTTGTACAATTGTAAAATCTAGTTTAGCTTTCATAGAGCATGGGAAATGAATCCTGGTGACAGGTTTTCTGCACTGATATAAAGTAGCACTTTTTTATTGTGGTGCCTGGGACCCACAAGTGGAGGTGATGCTTGTGGCCCATCCTATAGTTACTGTACCCTTGATTTCTGCTTCTCTTTCTCTGTTTTTCTCCCAGTGAAGCAGCCCCTGGTCTGCCATGCCCAATGGCCTACCATACCAAGGGGTCTACCATGCCCGGCCAGCCTTTGTGGGGTTTGCCTGTTCCCCTTTGGGCTAGTCCCAGCCTGGTAGCACTCCCATATTTCAATTACTGCTGTTTCATTTAATTGTAGTGAATTGCAGTACAGTCAACATTCAGAATTTAAATCAAGTAACATCATGAAAACTTGTGTGGTCCCATCCAGAAACCTTTGTTTGTTACCCTGACATTAGTCACTTAGTAGCCATTGTCACGGTCGGAGATAGTGGATCCTCTGGACCACCACAAGCGACACCAGGGAGCGGAATCTAAGTAGGTCCCGGTTTTCACCAGAGCCCGCCGCAAAGCGGGATGGACTTGCTGCGGCGGGAGGCTATCAGGTCGCTACCCCTGACGTGACTTGCTTGCGGATACAGCCGAGGTGTAGTGTAGTACAAAATCGGAAGGCAGGCTCGTAGTCGGGGACAGGCAGAAGGTCAGGACAGGCGGCTATGGTTCGAGGACGTGGACAGGCAGAAGGTCAGGGCAGGCGGCAAGATTTGGGATCGATGGACGGAGGAAAATGGTAATCAGAACAAGGCTTAGGAACGCTTTCTCAATAGGCAAAGGGCACTAAAGATCCGGCAGGGTAACCAGGAAGAGGCAGGCTTAAATAGGGGCAGCGACCGGCAATAGCCAATTACCGGTGCGCTGGCCCTTTAAATTGAACACTGCCGACGCATGCGCGCCCTAGGAAGCAGGGACCCGCACGCCGCGGGACTGCGGCTGCAGCAGGAGCATGGTCGGGTAAGTAGCCCGTGGGACAGGTAGGGGAACGAGCGCGCCTGCGACCCGGGACGAGGGTCGCAGAGGCATCCGTGACAGCCATCTTGGTTATCAGATCAACTCTCACAGCAGAAAGTTATTAGAGGTATATACAGCAATGTTTACCACCATCTGCGATTTCAGGGATCCCTTATTGGGTGTGGAGCTGATCCCCCACAGGTATTGAGGTCCTTCTGTTTAGTTAATCAGAATCTTTGCATTTGACACTAGACAATTAGATTTTTTGCTAATAGATACAAATTGGTGAAATTGCAGCTCTGTCACCATTTGATAAATATCTTTAACTATTAAGTGGATATTAACAGCCAACTTCATCCTACAAATGCAGACCTTTCTGATTTTGGAACTCATTTTTAGCATAGTTTAATGGTAGACCTTATCATTAGTTGACCTATTCTAGTAAACCTTACGCATCTGCTCAACATATATTGTTCGAAGAATGTTAGAAAGAGTAAGGGGCCGTTCACACGGCTTATTTCGCCGCGGATTGGAGCCGTACTGCGCGCCGGATTTGCTGTACGGCTCCAATCCGTGGCAGTAATTACGGTAATCCACAGTTCTCATAAAGAACAGTGGATTCCGTCGCTCCTCCCCGCCCGCGAATCTGCCGGGCGGGGAGAAGTCACCTGCACATTATCCAGGCGCAATACGCGCCATGGATAATGCAAGTCTATGGGGCCGGCGGGCCGCGCCCACCCCCGCCCCCGCCCCTTATTCAAGCCGGAATTGCGAGCGCAATCCGGCTCGCAATTACGGCTTGAATAAGCCGTGTGAACGCGGCCTAAAGGTCTCTTTTGCACACATTTAAAGGGAACCTAGAATTGTGTGAGCAGGTAGACAATGGTCCAACAGTGGCAGGTGGGTGAGGTATAGTGGCGGCTCATAACTACAGTGGACTCATCTCTGTTAGCACCAACTGGGTGCTACAGAGAGGATACCTAAAGTTCCCTGCTTTATGTTACAGCATAAGTAGCACATCACTCTAAACAGCACGTCTGTAACTACCTCATGCTGTTCTCAATGAAGGCAGCATAAGAAACTCGATATGCTCCTTTTAAAGGAGTTGCAAGGCCAACTGGAAAACAATGAAATTCTTAAATTGCTTGCCTGAGTCTTCATTAAGCTCTCATTGATGCTTAGTGTGCTAATTTGTGCTTTTCCTGTGCTGTATATTTACCTTCTCTACAGCCGAGCAGCAGCATCTCCTGTTTGAAAGTGTCAGGACTGCGCTACTGGCCCTTTACGGAATTTGTTGCAGTCTCAGCCAGGGTGTGGCTTGGTGCTTGATGGATTAAGCACTTTAGCCTATCCCTGCTTGGGGTGGGGTATTGAAAACTCTTCCTGTCACTCTGGCCCTGCTGGTGATTGCTTCTTGTGTCCTAGTTGTTGATGTTTTGCTCTGCTGTGTTGTTTCGCTAGTACTCTGGATTTTGGCTTGTCTTTCTGGTTACTCTCTTGTCTTGTCCTTTGGTACCGTGCATACTTCTGGTTTGATCCCAGCCTGTCTGCCTATTGTCCATTTGTTTTCTGTTTTTGTCTGTTTCCCATTTGTCTTCCGTTTATCTTGTCTGTTCTCACCCGTTTATTAGAGTATATTTCAGGAAGAGGTTCAAGTGCGGAGTCGCCCTTCTCTGGGTGGGTGCTCTTCCTAGACAGGACAAACCAGGACAGAATAGGGCGCCTCTTACATAAAGCTGTTTTACTTTTCCCTATAAAACTACAAACCCCCAGGATCCTTTGCTGTTGATCCTTTCTCTCTCCTAACCTCAGTACATACTACATGTTTTCCTTCTCATAGTGAAAGCCTCCGAGGCAGAACAACAGAGGTATAGTTTCAAAGACCCCTCTGGTCATCTGACCTCCTGGGCTGGACACAAAGTGGATTCCTGCTGAACATCTGATGTAGAAATGCAAGAAGCCCACAGAATGACAGTAATAACAATGGGACACATGTATGAAAACTGTCTTGGCTAGGTCTAAAACTCACTCTGTTGCCCAGAGCAACCAATCAGAGCACCCCTCTGATTTTTCCAGAGCACTATATTAAATGAAAGGGGCGCTCTGATTGGTTGCTGTGGGCAACAAAGTGAGTTTTAGACCTAGACAGTTTTCATACATGTGGTCCAATATGTTACAAAAGTGCTTAACTCTGGGAGAAATAGTTTTACATCTGCATCAATTGTGTTTATTGGTTTATCAGCTTTACAAGTTGCAGGTTGCAATTGTGGAACATTGCCAACTCATTAAAGTGCTTACCTCAGGTAATTAACTCAAATGAGATCCTACTATACTTAAATACAGACTTGTCACATAAAGATCGTGTAAGCAGTCACTTAGTGGACTGAGCCTATCAATTTTCTGGTATCCATTAACATAATTGTCTGAAAAGTATAACTAATGTTTGGATAGCTTAAAGCTCTCGGGCCATGCTATACCTAGGCCATCTATATCCCACAAATTAATTTTGCATTCCACCATGATCATATTATAAAAATATAAAAATACACTAGTCATTTGTACTGTAAAATAAGATAGCATGACTGCATCACATTGGAACTAGCACGATAGGTCTATGTTGGTTCTTTCTCATGAAGGGCATGGGGCTTTTTAGCCTGCTGGAGGGACTGAACTTAAAGGGGCTGTCTCACAACAGTGATTCATCTTACTTCAGTCCTGTTTTCTTGGTTTCACTTTGAATTCAGGGGTGTGTTTACTGGCTTCCACTACGCTGCAGTAGACGCCAGGTCTGTAGCTATAGCAACCAGTGCTGGTAGCCTATCAGGATAGATCAAACAGGTCTGTAGCTATAGCAACCTAAGGAGCTGATGCAGCTCATACAAGAGTGGATATCTTGGAATAGGTAGGACACTGTTAATGGACATATATTGCAAAGTGACTTGTTTTGCAAGATCTTTAATATAAAAAACAATCCTTGTAGTGAGACAACCCCTTTAAACTATGTCCTATACTCCTAACTGCATGCATATCCATCTATAATCCAATAGCACTCTGGTGACTCACAAATAACCTCATAGTTAGCACTTATTGCTGATATGTCCTGTCCTTTGGAGAATTTTTGTCTTGTTTTAGCACTTATAAATGAAAACTTTGGGCGATATGTCTGAAAAGTGGCATTACCACAGAAGTTTTTAGGCGCATTTAATCAGTGTAAAGTGCACCTGAGAGTACAATCCTTACAAAAATCTGGCATCTTGTATACCTTGCATAGTAAACTTAATGTGCCTAAAAAGGCGCATTGCGCAATCGAGGTGCATAGCATATCATTGCTAGTGTATGTAATAGCCTATCGAGGTGCATTGTGTAACAGAGGCGCATAACACATCATTACTAGTGTATGTAATGCGCCTCGATAGGCTCATTGTGTTATGGAGGTGCACAGCGTATCATTGCTACTATATTTAATGCGCCTTTTTAGGCACATTACAATGTGTCGTGCCTGGGGTATAATGCACCTAGTGCTGGTATATTACAATTTATTTATATCGAGAATAGGGCATCAAATGTTTTTTTTCCGCAAAATACACCAAAACTATGGTGCATTTGTATTGGGACATGTCGCCCTTTGTCTATTATCTGCAACCAATAACTTTTTTGGTTTTAAATCTATGGACCTGAATAAGGGCTTGTTTTCTTTGGGCTGAAGTGTAGGTTTTCACTGCACCATTTTGGAATAAATGTGACTTTTTTATTAATTCTTACTCCATTTTTCCTAGGATGTGAAATGACCCAAAAAAAGCAGTTTTGGCACTGGGTATTTTGTCTCTTTCACATGTTTACTGTACCTGATAAGTGATGTTACATATAGATCGGACTTTTACGGATATGGCAATACCTACTATGTGGTTTTTTTTTAGTATGTTTATGTGTAAAATGGCAAAGAGAGGTGTTATGAATTTTTTTGTTTTTTTTCCTAATTCATTCACTTAAAAGGTTTAAAGCCTGGAGCTGTCCCGGTCGTAATAATCAGCTGTGAGCCTGCTCCATACTCTCTTACCGCCATTATGAAGTACTGTGGAATGTAACTTACAGGGGTTCTCTCACCATGCTGTTTCTCAGAGCCGCAGGCAGCTTCAGATTCACCCTTTCTCCCCCCTCCTGATTAGGATGCTGGTGGGTCTATGGCAGGGATTAGCATATCAGCTCCATATTCCCAGCTATTCTCATATCACTGACATGATTGCAGGACATGTAATCTATAGTGCACAGGGCTTGAGAGCTGAACGTAAACATTCAAAAGTAATTAATCTCTTTTGTTTGTTAGAGATAGCACACTCTGTTGTCAAGCTGCCAGACGTCTTATGTGCTGTCCTGCTGTGACATAAGAGGAGAAGAGCAGGACAGTAACCAAATAAATCTTTGTGCACTCAGAGCAGATAAAACCTCTCTTATCTCCTGTTCAGGGAAAAATCAAAAGAGAAAAATAGTTTTGGAAAAAGTTTTGATTTACCGTATCCCTGCATGCTGAAAGCTAATCTTTATAGTGAAGCAACCGCTTTAATCTGGTCTAATCACAGACTGTTTAGTTATTTAATGTCTAGATTTTTCTTTGTATCTTTCAAAGGTACTAACAATGGAATTTATGGTCCAAAAACTCATAAAAAAAATCAGTACCCTAAAAGTTAAAAAATGCTCAATGAAATATAGTACAATGCCATACTACTTAAAAGTAAAAGTTTTAGCAAAAATTCCAGATAAAACATTAGTATTTTCTTTACTTCCTTATTAAGGCAGCATGATGTATCGAAGCCATTCAATTGCCATTAAAAGAACATTAGGGTAAACAGATCTGTGATTTAAAAAATCACGGGTGCTTGTATTTCAGACATTATGTATATAATAGTTCTTAATGACAAGCAATTATTCACTAACATTTGGTTTTGATCTGTAACTAAACATTTAATAGTTTCCTGTTTTATTACAAGCAGATATTGTTAGTTTGTGTCACATCCATTCATTTAAAGGGGTTTTCTCACTATGCTATTTCACATACACACAGCCAGCTTCAGGCATTTCCTAGTTAGGCTGTGGGTGGTTCTACAGCAGTCTTTGGCATATCAGCTCTGCTATTCCTAGCTGAGTTTATGAGAGGAGTATATTTGACTGTTATAACAAAAGGTGATTTGCTTATTAGTGCTGTAGAGCCTATGAGACTGACATGAGTCAGAAGGTATGTAAGCTGTAGTGAACAAGACCACAGAGCTCTAAAGGGTTAAAGTTTGACAATAACTAATGTAAGTGTATGTTCATATGATGTACCGCGGGACGTACAGTATGCGCCGCAGTACATCGTGTCTTTCAGGAGCCCGAGCTACTACGCACATACTCCCGCGGAGCAGGGGGGGGGGCGCCAGCCCGCCGGCCCCATTCACATCCATTACTCGCGGTAAATACGGCGAATAATTGACATGTCACTTATCTCCCCACTCATACAATACGATCGTATTGTATGAGTGGGGAGAGGAGGCATAATCCATAGTTCTCTATGAGAACTACGGATTACCATAATTTCGGTACGCATATTTGAGTGCAAATACATGCCGAAGTGCGCGCCGAAATTACCCCATGTGAACATAGCCTAAGAACGGAGCGACATCACCATCCTGACCACTACTTAGAGTATAGAGAGGTGGCCGATAACTAGAGAAGCTTGTGTTCACAAGCAGAAGATAAGAACTACTGAAAAGAAGCAAAAGTTAGAACAGCAATGTATTTGGTGACAGTTGTTATTTATATTTGCCTACATGTTTAAAGCTAATCAATGAAATGAGACTAACCCTTTAACCTTAGCCACTAAACATTCTAATTTTCATCATGCCATTTTCTTCAGAAACCATGCCTTCTCTCTCTTATGAGCAAAATAATAATATTACTCATATTTTTGCATAAAAACATAGTTGAGTCATATTATTATGACTACCAGTTTTTATACAGAGTAACATTTGCGTGCGACACGGACAGCAGCTATACGGACTGGGAGTGACTCAATAAGTTCCTGATAGGTTGTCACAGGTATCTGGAGCCACACTGACTGCAGTACATCCCACAGCTGCTGGAGGATGTGTGGGGGAAGGATCTACAGAGCGAACATGACAATCAAGGTGATCCCACACATGCGTAATTAGTTTTAAGTTTAGGATATTAGGGGCTAGGGTAGTACTTGGAAGTCATAGTCATGCTCTTTCATCCAATGTTAGACATTTCTAGCCATGAGACATGTTGCACTGTCTTGCTGGAAGATCTCATTTCCCATCCCCAGTTAAAACAATCAGCATGTACAGGTGTATGTGATCTGCAATAATGGATTCATATACAAAATAAGTTATAAGTGCTCTCTATATGGATGTGTGGCCAAGAGAATGCAACTAAAACATTCCCTAGACCATAACGCTGTCACCACCAGCTTGTGTTCTTCCAGCAATGGTTGCAGAGTGTTTGTTTTTTATGTTTCTTATCTGACATACCAACTTGCGTCTGTTAGCCGAAATTTCATTAAAGAAAGCAACATTTTGTCTAATTCTGATACTGCCATAAAAATTTAATCCTTTTCTGCTAATGCATCTTTATTAGCAGAGGTGAAATGACCATCCGTCTGTGTTGGAGCCCCATATGCAGTAGGAGTCACTGAACTGTTGTCTCCTGTTTAATTTTGATGTTTAGCTGCTCCACTGTAGTGTTTCAGCCAGCCCTTGTGTAGCTTCATGGCCAACAATCATTTTTCATTTTTTTCCACATATGTTGTAGTCAGTTTATGGCCAGCTCACATTGAATAGTACTATAATTCGCCGTTTTCTGGTGGATTATAGAATATGTTCTATGTTTTTGATCAGATTTTGAATTTTAAATCCGACCTCAGAAAATCTGAGCTGTGTAGACTAAATAATAAATCTGCAGAAAATCCGACTGTAAACCAGTGTGTGTAGATGTAGCCAGCAACATGTGTGCAGACAGCCTACTGCACATCTTATACTCCCACCAAGCCAGCTCACGAAACAACAATGTGTAAACCCACCCCCATTGTTCATTTCCATATATTTGGGATCTTGAGATAATTGCCTCATGTAACCTGGCCTTTAGATATATGCTATGGAAAAGCAGTGCCTCACTTGTTGAACCATATCTATTCTATAGATCCCTCTTAATGTACTAAATCCATGAAAAAGTCCCTTCTTTATTTAAGAGATCATGTGACGCATACCTCTACTGCACTTCATGTCCAGTTTTCTACTCCACAAAGTGTAAGGACCCTGCAGATGAATAGAGCTGTTAATTAAGTGCCCTTGAGGGCTGCTACTTATCCCAATCTCCTCCTGCACAGATTATAAAGAGGAATTCAAAGCACTTGGGTGGTATGTGGGCAACTAATTAGCAAAATATCCAGCATGTTTAATTATATAGAGGAATGCTATTCAAAAAACAAAAGAGTATCCAACAAAAAGCTGAAAGTAACTTTTATCAAGTCAGTTTTGCCTTTTATGTATCTTGATTGATGTATTGACATTTTAGCTAGTTTAGTTCATGGTATTATGTTTGTTTTGTTGCCTAGGGAATAAATTGTCTTTAATCGCTTGGATTCCCAAAAAATGTCATGCACTACTTGTATGAGCAATGGATCTTAAGTATGGCACTATGCAACTCAAATTCAAGTATGTTCTCTCAAATAAATGTATTCTGATTATACATTAGCATAGGATTACAAGATAGATATGGCAAAAGACACGCCGAGAAGTGATGTAAAAAATATATTACACCTTATTTTGCGATATTTAATGACCATATAAATCTTATGTCATAAATAAGATATAAGTGATTTTATGTTGTTGTAATAGAGTCACAGTAAAGAGGTTGTCTCATTACATTGATTCATCTTACCTCAGTCTTGTTTTCTCAATTTCATCTTTGAACTCAGGGGCGTGTATACTGGTTTCTACTGGTTTTACTGGCCTGCAGTGATGAGCTGCTGAGGACACCAGGTCTGTAGCTATAGTGACCAGCACTGGCAGCCTATCAGGAGAGACCGAACAGGTCTGTAGCTATAGGGACCTGAGGAGCTGATGCAGCTCATACAAGAGGGGATATCTAGGAATAGGTAGGACACTGTTAATGGACACATATTGCAAAGTGACTTGATTTTTCAAGATCTTTAATATAAAAAGCAATTCTTGTAATGAGACAACCAATTGAAGTCTTGCCATGAGCACATAATCTATATCTATGCATATATGGGGGACTTTATTTTACTACATGTGCCATACTTTTCCATGTTGTGCCAATGTACTATGCCCCTTTATATCACAGTATTACAGTAATGTTCTGCCCTAGAAGCAATGCTTCCTTGGTAAAATAGTTCCAAATTAGACTCTATTCACATTACGGCTTTGTCCTATGTTGGTGGAATCCATCAGAATACTTGGAAAATATATGCCAATTTATAATCAGGTGGAACCATAAGAGTCTACAGAGCAAATGAAGCCCGTTTTGGACTACTTTTGCTCTATTTACTGAACTTATATGGTCTACAGTGGTTCTGTGTGTGGTACATAAAGCATATACATTCGGGAAACAGAGCAAATGTAGTCCAAAACTACATTTTACATATGCGACTTCAACCCCAGTGGGCTCGAAATGTCACATTTTTGGGGTGTTCTTTTTGGAGGAATAAAGAAGATTTTCAATTTTCTAAGCCGCTGAATGATGTCTCGTTCCTGTATGTTGTTTGCATTAAGCCCTTGGATTCAGATGTTGAGACGCTGCATCCATAAATAAGTTGGCTGTGCTGCTAGATCCAATTTTTGCTATTTGGGAATACAGAGCAACCCCGGCACTCAAAACCAGCTAGCCCGCATATAATAATGCCTCCCACCCAATATCATGAACAAAATAGCGTCATGCAATGCAGCACATTTCACTTTACTTGCCCTTCATCACTATTCCCTTAAATAAATAATCCATACAAAAGAAGCAGAAAAAGAAAAGTGGAACATAACGCCCTGAAATAAATGATATTACGTATTGTACCCATGAAATTAATTATATCACACATTGTGTCCCCTGAAATTAATTATACCAGATGCTGAACACTTTAAATAAGTAATATTACATACTATACTCATGAAATCAATTATATATTACACTGTAATTTCTGAAGTTAAATTACAATATACACTGCACTCCCAGAAATAAAGTTATATGACACACTGTAACCCAGAAATACATTATATTACACTTCCCAAAATTAACTGCATTACACACTGTGCCCCCAAAAATTATACTGCATGCTATACTCCAGAAATACATTATATTACATAATGTACCTCCATTATTAATTATATTTAACCCTGAAATTAATCCCATTAACACGTATCTCCAAAACTTACTTATATTAGATACAATGCCCCCTCAAAAAATTTTTTTTACAATTTTAAACATGGCTGGTATAAATGTAGTGGCGGATTACGCTGCATTTCCTGATATGGAATAGCCCAATTTACATTTGCACTGAAAAGCAAATGTCCCATTTAAATGAGACATGGACTGCAATCAAATTTAGACACAGAAGCTGTGTCAAATTCCATGTTTTGCCACTAGGTTTTGCCACCATAGACAACCATAGATAATGATGGCATATTGTTAGGATATGCTAGCTGGACTGCAGGGAAGTACAATCACTATAGTTACACAGGAGGCACATAGACTTTGGGCAATTCATCCTTATTGAAGACCATCAGTAGGCAGGTCTTGCGATGTCTCCAATCTCCAATAACTAAGTTTGAGTTTAAAAAAGCCAAACAAGGGTTAATAATCACAAAGTTGTATCCAGCTCCCTATCTCTCTCCTCCCCATGCCATAAACACTGAAGCAGGCTAGAGTTTACTCAGCTATGAACACAGTTAAAAAGCAAAGGGACCATCCAAAGGTCCAGCTCCCTGGTACATGGAGGAAGAGAAACAGTGGAGCACACTGTGGCCACAATCATAAATCAGAATGTAACCATCCATGACTGAATTAGCATATACTAGGGGCAGGTCAGGTCATGTGCCAAGTGTGTTACGGCCCACCGGGAATCTGCCTGGTAGGACAGATTTTATATAAAAAAGTATAAAAATCTTTTATTAAAATTATTTAAATATTTTCTCCACACATAAAAACAGAGGAGAAAGCAATTACCTTATATAGAAACTATCCATTGGAAAGTCAACCATCTGACAAGTTTCAAACTGAACTGACAGAAATACATGACGGTTTGTTTAAGCTTTTTATGCCTTCAGACCTACCCTTACTCTGTCTTTGAACAGAGCAAATCAGGCTTCCACAACTGTTACCAGTCTTTGGCTGATGGCTTGTTTTTAAACGTGTCTTCTACTTCGCCAGTTGCCTGTGATTGTTCCTGTATCCCGGTTCTTTCTCCTCTTCCTACTCCAAAAAAACATGAGGTATAGGTGGAATCAAATAAATTGTGCACAGTTTGGGCTCAGGTTTAGTTGAACCTGAAAAAATCCCAATTTGTTTAAAAGAAAAATACCAATAAGGTATGTTCACACAGCAGATTCGTACACTGAGTCTGGGGTGAATCCAGCGATGAAGCTGCCTCAGAATCAGCACC
>JAODAL010012385.1:65000-95651 GCA_025379985.1 Phyllomedusa bahiana
ATATGTTTGCTACTCTGTCACAATTTGTTTAGTTAAAAAACAAAAAACAAAACCCCATTTATAATTAAAACAGCATATTTATGTCACAATATAGCCTATGGGTGTTTTTCCATAGTCTCAAAGGTGCACAAAGAGAATATGTAAAAAATAAAAAAAGGAAAAAAAAAAATCCCAAAAAATACAGTATAATAATGCACATAATAATATTACCATAGAGCACTATTTACAAGGAAAGAAAACGGGTCAATCTGATCTGTGTTCTGGAACATCGGGTCTCCTAGTAATGCAAAGTGGCGGAAATCTCTCACTGAAAAACCTTATAAAGGCTAACTTATCCTGGGAAGCTGCTAAGCGGACAACCTGCCCAAGAGGGGCAACTCTGCCAGGAACCTTTACCTGATTAGCCTCTATTATGCCCTAAGTGGAGATAAAGGTCCTCCTCCCGAGACATCACTCCTGCCCTGCTACAAAACACCAGTGGCTGTCTGTCGACTGTCTCTGACATCATGTCCTCTCTCTATCTTAAACTAAATTTCACTAAAACTGAACTTTTAGTCATCTCACCGTCTTCTAACCAATCCCACCCTGCTATTTCTCTCTTAGTGTGTGGCACCACCATAACTCCTAGGCAGCAGGCCCGCTGTTTTGAGGTTATACTATATTCTGATCTGTCCTTCACCCCATATATCCAATCCCTTGCCCGCTCCTGTCACCTGCACCTCAAGAACATCTCCAGAATCCGTCCTTTTCTCACTATGGAAACAACCCAGACTCTTATTGTTGCTCTTATCCTTTCTCGTCTTGTTGGTCTTCCTCTCTGTAAACTCTCCCCTCTCCAATATGTCCTGAATGCAGCAGCCAGGCTTGTCTTTCTTTTCAGCCGCTATACTGATGCCTCTACCCTGTGTCAGTCTCTGCACTGGCTGCCTATTCAGTACAGAATACAACATAAACTCATCACTCTCACCTATAATGCTCTCCACAGCGCTGCACCCCCCTACATCTCCTCCCTCATCTCTGTCTACCACCCTGCCCGGTCTCTCCGCTCTGCTACTGATCTAAGATTACACACCTCACTCATCCGAACCTCCCATGCCCGTCTCCAAGATTTTGCATGTATTGCACCAGTTCTCTGGAACATGTTACCCCATGTGATCAGGCACACTCACAACCCTCACAGTTTTAAGTGCTCTCTGAAAACTCATCTTCTTAGACAAGCCTACCAAGATCCCTAACTGTTATCCCCCCAAATTCTGTCACACATTCGTCACTTCCTGCACTTTGTCACCCACAGGCACTTATCTGTATATAGATGTATGGTTGGGATGGCAGGTTCATCCACTTTTTTTGTATACTACCCCCTATTTATGTAACATGGCTGGACCATTGTAAACCAAGCACTTGTCACCCTTTGTTTCACCCATACCATACACCCTAATAGATTGTAAGCTCTTACGAGCAGGGCCCTCACACCTCGTGTCTCATTTGTCAGTAGCTTTTTTATAATGTAATGTCTGGTTTGTCTGTGCTTATATCCTCTATATTGTAAAGTGCTGCGGAATATGTTGCCGCTATATAAATAAAGATTATTATTATTTGAATCCCACCTAATCAGAGGACTTGGTGATTGGGAAAGTAGTGGATACTTATTAGGGAAAGATAGATACCTAAAATATAGTATAGGGGGTTATCTGTTAGTTGTTGCTTATGATGGATCACACTCAGAGGATGTCATCAGGCACTTTATTACGAGTTGTTAGCTGCCATTACATATGTGTCTGATCAGGTTCTTGACCACTAAACCAACAAGTTGCAAAGTTATTGCAGTAGACACATACAAGTAGTGAGACCCTAAGACACCATACAGCATGAACATATTGCCACATCCTTTCTCTTTTAACCTGAAGAACAATAAAAAATAATAAAACACAACAATTAACATGACCAAGTTGGAGGTAACTATAATACAGTACAGTTAGATGTAATCCTTGAGGTGGGCAGACTGTCTGATCATTCTGCCAGCTCTAGTAACATAAGAAGTATCACTGTATACATCTTGCTCTTCTTCTGTTTCTGGTAATCTGCCTTCTGATGTTACCTCTCTCTGTCTAGAATCCTCACAATGATGGTCAGCAGTACTTGCTGGTTCTTGGCTTGTACTTGTTGCCTCATTGTTTTGGGTGTAGGATACTGTTCAAAAGGCCATGAATCATCTCATTCTTGACAGATTCCGGGAGACCCCGAATCCTCACATTGTTCCTCCGGTTCCTATTTTCCAAGTCGTCAAACTGATCAACTAGGTGTTCATGAAGGGTTTTTTGAGACTTAAGTGCTGCTTGAAGATCCTGGATAGATTTTTGGACAGAAGAGTGTGAGGATTCAAGAGATTGTACTCTATTTTGAATAGTAGAGATGTCTGCCTTGACCACACCTAGTTCCTGTTGCCACGCACGTTTGGTATCAGTCGCCATAGCCGCCATATCACTTTTGGTTGGTAAAAGTGTTAGGAGTGCCTGAAGCTCTGGATGGCACCTAAGAATTGTTAGAGCTCTATTCTGTGTGATATCAGAGGTAAATTCCGCAAAGTCTCCTTGATTAGATTGGATACGGCTATCATCTGAAGAAACAGACTGGGATATGAAGGATCCCCCGGATGCCCTGATATCGGGCCTATGAGGCGGAGCCTGAGGAGAGTCTGGGGGCGACATATGCATGGCCCAAGAATCTAAACAACCATTCCCTGTGGATGAGCCCTCAAGGGGGTCTGGCACAGTTTCCTGGGATTTCTGTTGGTGACTGCTCAGAGATGTTTGGGGGCATAGGAGGTCCCCAAGGGGCAAATATTCTGTTGCAGCAGGCAACTTATGGTGCATGCAGGCCTCAATATAAGGTAGCCTTACCGGGGTGGTTCCATTCCATTTTGTCTCCATGAAGTTATGCCCAGACCCTGATGCATTGAGATACGGCATACCCTCTCTTTCCCTCTGCTCCAAAGGGTTTGTGCTGCCCTCTAATCCTTCCAGCTGTAGCATGGGTGAGGGGGCGCCTCTCACTGGCGACATGTCAGCTTTCATATCTGTCCCCCCCTCCAACCTTATGGAAGCGTGCTCCTCCGGTCTTTCGCTGTCAGGCAATCTCGATAGCTTGTTGCTAGATGGGAGCTTGCCATCCCCCTCCCTCAGTGGCGTTGGCAGTTGACGATGCCTCTGAGACACTGTCGGGTCCCACTCCGCCAAGCTGCAGATAAAGTGTCCTGGCCGGGTGAAGAAGATGGCGGCCAATCAATCCTCCAGCATCCCGGAGACGCCACAGGCTCCGCTGTAGTCGAGCCGCGGGCGTTCGGCGTGTGAGGAGAGTCCCGTGCAGGCGGCGATGTCAGTGGTCATTCTCGCAGTTGGGTCCCCGTGGATGCAGCCGGATCCTCTGCCATGGGTCTGCAGACCAGCAGCTCACAGATAATGTCACGGCCGGGCAGGGAAGATGGCGGCCGCACAAGCGAGTCTGCCTCAGACGTTGGAGCCGACTTCAGGGCCAGGAGTATCTGGGGCAGCCCTGGACCCCTTCTTGGCTCTTTTGGGACGCATTTGGGCGATAATACCACTCTTTGAAGAGAAGGCCCTTACGGAGCTCCTAAGACACATGTCCTCCAGCCAGCATGCTAGACCACACCCCCTCGAATCATCTCATTCTTTTGTTTTACTCAGATATCTCCGATTTCTCCTTAGGCCATGTTCACACGGCTTAAAATGGGCCGTATTTTGGTCCGTAATTACGCGCCGAAGTGCGCAAATTACGGGCTGAAAACGGCCCATTCATTACGGTAATCCACAGTTCTCATAGAGAACTATGGATTACGTCTCCTCTCCCTGCTCGGCGAATACGCCGAAGGGGGAGATAATTGACATGTCATTTTCTGGCAGCATATACGCGCCGCTAGCAATGATTGTCTATGGGCCGACGAGGTGCCGGCCCCCCGCTCCCACCCCGGCCACACGGCGTAACTGCGGGAGTAATTACGTCCCGCAGTTAACCCATGTGAACATAGCCTTAGTCTTCTTCCTTCTTCTGTTACAATTTCATAGGACCGAGGTCCTAGTTTCTGAACAACCTTTGCCTTTTGCCAGTGTTTGTCGTATTTGTTACTTTAACTGCACCCATATGTTATCATTCCTCTGAAGATTAGACAATTAAATTTGCTTAGCAGATTTATTGTAATAGAAAGCTTGCCTATATTGATTCTTATATAGTTTAGCTTTAATGTTTCCCACCAATTTTGGCTTTAAAGGGGTTTTGCCACGAAGTCAAATTGACGTGGAAAGCTTGTAAATGAGATAATAAACATTTTCACCATTCATCATTATTAAAAATTTTGCACCGTTTTTGTTTTAGCTGCTCCTTTAGTGATCCATTGTTTACAGCTCGTCTCCAGGGGATACGACCAGGGCTGAGAGCTCCTCAGTCCTTGTCGCATATGCTCAGACATTACCTCTCTTCTCAGGTAGCTACTGAGTGTTCAACCCCAGGTGCTGTCACTCTACTCCTGTCCACTGTGCTCCTTACTAATTACTCAAACAGTGCAAATAAATAAAAAAGAAACCTCGATCAGGTATGTGCATTGATAAAGAGAAAGAAAAAACCCACAGTTTTGGTTCCTGCAGGGATTTGAACCTAGGACCCTTGTGCTGTGAGGCAAAAACTTTACCTCTCAGCTACTCACAATGCTTTACATAAACAGACCTTTCTTTGGCTACAGAGAGGAAAGGCCTGGTGATGTCATCCCGCAGGGTCACATGAGCACACAGAGCTGAAGAGCTGGATCCCAGAGGTAAGAAATGAGATCGTGGCAAAACCCCTTTAACAGATGACTAGCAGTTGGGTCTTTGTTAGAAAGCATAGCTTTCTACTAAGAATTTGAAACTGAAGGTAACGTGTTATAAGTTGGCGCCTAGATTTATTGGTTCCTACGATATTGCACAGGTTATCAATCCTGTTTCGTTACACCTTCATTCCTCCTTGAGTCAATGATGTTTTCCACATCTCTCCTCAAGAGATAAGTTTCTCTGATTAATCCTCTAAAAAGCCTCCCCCTTTGGTGCAGGTTAAAGGGGATTTAGAATTTGAAGTGGAGAGAATTGTGGATGCTCGGAAGGTGAGAAATACTCGAAAGTATTTCAGACACTAGAAAGAGTATGGACCAGAGGAACGGACCTGGGAACCAGCTTCTTTGGTTCATGCTGTTCGGCTAGTAAGTTTATTTCACAATAAAAATCTAAACATATGCGTCCGGTGGCCCCTCGTAAAAGGGGGGAGGAGGGTACTGTCAGAAATACATCACTGTCTCTTTAAGGTTTTCATGCCTTCTGACCTAAACTCAGCCTGGGCTCTCAACAGAGTCAATCAGGTTTCCGTACCTGTGTCCAATTTTTGGCCTAGGCAAGGTATTTAAACCAGTCTTCTACTTCATCAATTGCCTATAATTACTCCTGTATCCTGGGTCTCTCTCTTTGTTGCTTGTAGTTTAAGAAGTATTTTCTTTTTTGTTTTTTTACACCCTGTGGTCATCACATAACTTCTAAAGGATGGCACGCTAATGACAGGATGCCAAATGACAAGCAAAATGGCCCAAGAAAACTGTAAAAAAAATTACACAATGAAAAATATTAAATGGTTGTGCTGGGGCTTTTTTCTTCAGATATAAGGACTTTAGTTGATATTGAAGTAATATACACAAAGTTTATATACACAAATATATTATCAGCTTGTATTTCATTTAACTTGCTTCTTATTCTGGATTAAGGAGTCCAGTGGGTGGTCTTATTAGTGATTGACAGCTATCACTGTATGAGCTTTGCTAGCAATAACTGATAAGACCACCCACCGGACTCCTGAACCCAGAATAAGCTGTAAGGCTATGTCTACACAGCACTGGATTCCTGTCATATTTTCAGAGGATTCAGTATTTAAAATAAGCCAAAAATGAGACTGTGTAGAAAATCTGTGCTGTAGTCTACACATCACGGGTTTCCTACTGAAGCCGCCAGCCGTCCGATGGAAGCTAGAACATGTTCTATCTTCGTCACATTATCGTCGGATTCCCATGCAGCCCATGCGGCCCAAAAATCGCCAGTGCGGCGTGGTACGGCGAAGTTAAAATACCATCAAGTTTCCAATGTTATTTTAACTTTGCTGTGGAGATATAGCCTAAGTCAAATGAAAAAATCACAAAGTCTGCTGAATTTTTCCATTCAAAACTACATATCAATTAGTTCAGCACCTCAGTTAGCAAGTCCAGTAGGCTGCCTTTAAGTTACATAGTTACATAGTTAGTATGGTTGAAAAAAGAAACGTGTCCATCAAGATCAACCAAGGGTGGGGAAAATGTGGGTGAAGGGAGAGAGACAAGGACTTTAAGCCCAGCCTCCCACTGGTTAATGCCCTGAAACCCACAAGGCAAGAACCAATCTGCTCCAGTGGAGACCCCAGCTCTGACCCCAGAGCCGCCACCAGCCAGGATCCCGAATTTTACATAGCTACGTATGCATTAATATGTATAATTTTTGTAGAGACCAGTTATATATTTATTTAAATTAATCATGTCCCCCCGAAGCCGACTTTTCTCAAGACTAAATAAGTTCAATTCTACTAACTTCTCCTCATAACTAAGATGCTCCATTCCCCTTATAAGTTTGGTTGCTCGTCTTTGTACTCTCTCTAGCTCCACTACATCTCTTCTTTAAACTGGGTACCAGAATTGAACAGCATATCCTAAGTGAGGTCACACCAATGCTTTGTACAGCGGTAGAATGACATCCTTGTCCCGCGAGTCCATGCCTCTTTTAATACACGCCAATATCTTACTTGCCTTAGAGGCAACTGATTGACATTGCATGCTGTTCTGTAGTCTATGATCTACAAGAACGCCCAGATCTTTCTCAACAAGCGATTCTCCAAGTTTTTCTCCCCCTAGGACATATGATGCCTGCAGATTATTCGTACCCAGATGCAGAACCTTACATTTATCCACATTGAACCCCATTTGCCAAGTGGATGCCCAAGTACTCAGTGTTTCCAGGTCTGCTTGCAATTTATTTTCCATAGATTGCACTACCCTGCATAGCTTGGTATCATCTGCAAAAATCGAAACCGTGCTATTGATCCCTTCCACTATATCTTTAATAAATACATTAAATTAAAAAGAGTACCCAATACTGAGCCCTGCGGCACACCACTCAAAACCCCGGGGGACCACTCAAAGTAAGGAGCACGTTCACACGGCTTATGCCGAGGAATTTTGCGCCGAAATTGACGCACAAATCCGCCTTTAATAAGGGGCGGGACGGGGGGGGGCCCGGGGACGCGCGGGGCGCCGCCCCGGCCCATAGAAAATGAATTGTTTAAAGGCGCGTCCGCCCCCAAAATAATGTGCATGCACTTTCCCCCCCCGGGCGGATTTGCCGAGGGGGAGGGAGCGCGGAACCCACTTTCTCTAGAGAGCAGTGGATTACCGTAATGACCCCGACGGATTGGCCCATATAAAAGCGCAAACCCGGCGGGGAAATACGGGCCAATCCTGGGAAAAATAAGGTGTGAACGGGGCCCCAAAGGGTCATTTACCAACCCAATCTGAGTAGACCAGCAAGGTTTTTAATCCAATTACACATGTTATCTCAAAACCCAATGGATTCTAATTTCCAAAAACAAAGTTATGGGGAAGTTTTAAAATCCTTTGCAAAGCTAAAAACAAAAATCCCACAGTCCCCCCTATCCAGACTTCTACTCACTTCCTCATAAAAACAGATCAGATTGGTCTGACAACTTCTGTCCTTAGTAAAACCATGCTGGCAATCACTAATAATATTGTATTTGTCCACATATTCCTGTACATAGTCCCTGATGAGCCCCTCAAACATTTTTCCCACAACAGATGTTAAACTTCAAGTGACAGTTGCAATCCACAAAAGTTGTTTGCAATTCACTGTGTTTCTAAAATGACATTCGTTAGTACAAGATGGCAGAGACCGCCTTCACTTTCCATTCTTGAGTTCTACCAGTGGCTACCAATACTCAGTAGAGCCATATTATTGCCCACCCAGCAGTTACAGTGCTCACAATATTATAAGAGGCAGTCATCATTAGATTAAAGGATGGCAAGGAAAATAATGGCATTTTCACCAATGGGGATGGCAACATAAACAGCTTCAGTCCAGAACAGGAAAGACAGAAAAGAACCTACAATAAACAAGACCCTAACTTTCCTGAACCTTTCCCTAAACTTATGTCTAACACTGAGCCTAAGACCAGATAACACTGAGTCTCTGCTTCTGAAAACATCTGTAAAGATATCCCTAAGCTACAACTCACCCTGACACAAACAAAAGGGGCGACATGTATGAATGCTGGCGCTGACAGGCCAGTTCTAAATAGCTTTAAGGCAGTGTAGAATGCGCCAGAATGTATGAACCTTTTTTTCTGAAGGTAATACATACAGGCGCAGTCTAATGCCAATACGACAAGTCTGACTCAGGTAGACCACCTTTAACCTGTTCTGGCTGTTCTAACTGTTCTGCACCTAGGTTTGGCGTCAAAGAATGTCCCAAATCTTTGGCACATTAAAAAGGGTCTTTGATGCATTACAAAGGCGCTTATCGGGCCAAAGTTTGGAGTGCGCCTGTTTTTGGCTCATAGTACACCACAAAACTGCCGCTGCACCGTTTATAAATGTTGCCCAAGCTCTCTAGGACCAAGATATATCCAAGATTGAGATAACTGAGATATTCGAGAACTCTGGGAATAAACTCACTAACAAGGATTAACGAGACAAAACATGATTGAATAGAACAAGATATTCCATAATGAAGATTCTAGATAACTAGGTAAAGATTACATAACGGATTACTAGACACAATCAAACAGGACAGACAATATACTATGTACTATTCTGCTAAAAAGAGGGAACTTTACAGAGGCTATAATTTAGAAACTCCCAGTCTAACACGAAACGCGTTGTTTTAAGGAATAAATATACCTTCATTTATTATTTGTGGACATTCGCCGTGATTACTGGGAAAGAATACCTTGGTCCATAGTCAGACTGAAGGGGGCTGGTATCACCAACCTTACTATTGAAATTCCCTAATAGGTGTAAGGTAGCTGCTGTGCAACTGCCCCTAACAAACTAATAGGAAGGAGAAGACGTAATAATAGGAAGATTCCTGCTAACTGTAACATTTCCTTTGGACATCAGCTGTAGCATGGTCTCTAAAACTGTAAAATCTACAAAACGTCTGTGTATAGCCTCTGCCTAACAGGTTTCCATAATTCATTTATTTTAATGGAACTGTCACCAAACAACTATGTTCCCAGTTGGAGTCACACAATACTTTGTTCTTATGACATGCTTGAAGTGGCATTAAACATCTAAAAAGCATTGCTCTCTACTGACAATCTGTTTTCCTTAGTACAAAAAGCAACACAACCAAGGGAGTATTTCTGTCCTGCACAATGGTAGGACAGATGGAACTTTTAACCAGGACATTATTGTCCTCAACTGATTAGGCACTACCACTTTAAATATTTGGTTAACCAGCATTGTGTGTGTGTTTATTATAAAGCAAATAGAGAGCCACTAAATATAGGGCAGAAATTAAAGGGGTTGTCTCCCTACAGAGTTTCATAGGATGCATGAATGAAATACTCTGTCACTTCCTGGTCAGACTGACTGTAATTTGCAATCAGCTCCATGGTGTATTCAACTCTGTGTTTTCATTCTGCTAATTAGTTTAAGTTAGCTCAGAAGCTCACCAGAACTGCTTGCAGGAGTTTTTATCTGATCCCTCAAACAAAAGCCCTAATTAGTGCTGTTTACTTTAGATAAATCAAGTTTTTTACTGCTGGCCAGCACAGAGCTGCTGTAACCTGTGTGATGATGTCACTCACTTATATCACATAGAACAAACAGCAGGGGGAAGAGATGTTTACAGGTCGGTCACTGAGTGAACAGAAATAGCCAGGGAGGTGATAAATTCACTTGTATCTCCTTAACAAAAACAGATGAACAAAGCAATATATTTGGAAAATGTCTTTATTTTGTGTCCCCTACATTTTGAAAGCTATTCTTTGTAGCTAGACAACCTCTTTAATGTCCCACAGCAGCACAACCTACAGGGACTTAGCAAGTAGTAACTCCTAAACTCCATAGTCCTGTCCTGGGCTACCATCATTCATCTATTAACCGTTTCAGGGCCCCATACAGCCAAATCAAATGGGGCCCCCACCCATTACTAGTTGCTATTTTTCTAACATATCAGTGGGCCCCTTTTTGATAAGGGCCCCTGACAGGAGTACTGCCTGTACTGTCCTACTGGCCAGGGCTGTGGAGTCGGAGTCGGAGTCGTGGAGTCGGAGTCGGAGTCGGTGCCCATTTTGCAGGAGTCGGAGTTGGAGTTGGAGTCGGTAAAAAATGGACCGACTCCGACTCCTTAAATATATAATAAATTGTCCAGTTAGTTCGATGCAAAGAGCAAGAAGAATTGGGTCCGGCCAGTGCTACTGCTCCCATATCTTCAGCCTCATCACATGAGGAGTGTAATTAATGACATGGAGCAGGCAAAGCACTGCCCCAGGGGAAAAGATTCCGCTCCAATAGCAAACAGAGCGACCAGATTTCAGCAAAATTTTTCACTTCATATTTACAATTTATTAAAGTTTTATGTGTTCGAAAGTTGGATCCGGTAAATTATATTTTACATCAAAAAACAAAAGGGTAACAATCTTTTGGACTTGTGACTTCAGGCTCCACATCTCACCATCCACTACAGCTTTGTACATGAGACTCCCATCATTTTATAGACAATCATCTAGGCTTATACATAACTTTTACCTTCAACTATTTAGCATCTACTTAGTTCTGCAGATTCTTCTCATTTAACTGCATTGTTACTGTTTTGCTCCTGGTGGTTGGACAAATTACAACCTGTTCTCACATTCGCTAATTGCACCGGGCAACACGCATTACACAGGTCTGGAATGATGGCCTGAAAAAGGTGAAGAAGCCACGACTTCAATCTCCTCATAAGAAGTGTTGGCAAAGAGTTTGCAAAAAAGTAAGAAACATGGAAGATTGGAAACGGATGATTTGGAGCGATGAGATGAAAGTCAATAGACCGGGCTCTGATGGGGGGAATGGGAAGAATCAAGGGAAAAGAGGGATAATGGATCGAGAAGCTGGAAGAACTGTCAGGTTCAGTGGACGAAGCCTGAGGAGATGGGGAGGGGTCACAGCCAAAGATGTTGGAGACTTGACCAGTGTGGATGGGTGACCTCAATGCTGAGCTCTGAGTCCTACAAGATGAGTTACTTCATGCTCTCGATGACTTTGGGGATGAAGAGGACGACATAGTGTCCAGCAGGACAACGACCTGAAGCAGACGTTAAGAGAAGGAAAGGGTCAATGACAATGAGGTAGAGTTACTGTATTGGCCTCCACAGTCCCCAGACCTCAACCCATTCCAACACTAAGGCTATGTTCACACGGCTCATTTTGGGGCGTATTTCGCGGCATACTGCACTTAATACGCGAGGAAATGCGCCCCATAATTACGGAAATCCATTGCTCTCATAGAGAACTATGGATTACGCCTCCTCTCCCCGCTCGTACAATACGATCGTATCGTGTGAACATACAAAGACAAAGCTGTATTCGTGTAGAAGAGTCCTGGGATCAGATTTTGGTCAAGACATGCTTGAAGCTGATCCAGAGCCCAGAAGGATTCAGGCAGAGCTGAAAGCAACATTTTGATTTTTAGGAGTAAAACAGTAACAATGGAGTTGCATCTGCAGAACTAAGCAGATGCTAATACTAAATAATGTATGTATAAGATAGGTAAGATGATTGTCTATAAAATGATGGTAGCCTCATGTTCAAAGCCGTAGTGGACGGTGAGATGTGGAGCCTGAAAGTCACAAGTTAAAAACATTGTTACCCTTTTGCTTGTCAGTGTCTGTTCTACCTAAATAGCTTGATTATTGTATCATAAGGTGATAAACAGCTTGATGTTACCATTTTACTACAGTAAAGTTATCACTTAAACATGCGCCGTGTATGAGGGAGTGGGAGTCGGAGTCGGAGGTTTGGGAAATTGAGGAGTTGGAGTCAGGAGTCGGAGTCGGTGTCAGGAAAATTGAGGAGTCGGAGTCGGAGCTTTGGCTTACCGACTCCACAGCCCTGCTACTGGCACCCCTGGTCCTGTCTAGATAAAGCTTTAAACATCTGGGAATGTCAAGGGAATGCAATCTCAACTTTACTTCAGATGAAGACTGAGGGTAAAACACTAGTAGGGTAATTACCTCATTACACCCAATTTGACAGAAACAAAGTGCAGGATTCAACGCGGAGAAGACTTGCAGCCCACTGACCCTTTTGGAAGATGTAATGGCCAGTAAGAATGTAGTCTTGAAGTAGAGGACTTTATAACAGTCTCTAGGGGAGCAAATGGAGGTTCACACAGTCCATGGAGTATAACGGATAGCACTTGGGAATAGGACAGTGGGTCTCATTCTTTATGGAACTTCCTTACCAAAGGGTCAACCCCTTCACCTCTCCTTGTCCACACAAGACAGGAAACAAAAACACTGTATGCTGGTTAACCAGCTGTTTAAAGTGGCATCTCCTAGTTAATTAGTTAGTTGAGTACATGTCTATCCTGAGTAAATGTTCAACCTGTCCTTTCAGTGCACAGGGGCACAAATACCCCACTGGTTGTGCTGTTGTAGGATATAAGGAAACTCCATTTATTAATTGGCATATATTTTTCATACAAGCTTTCACAGCCTCAGCAACAATCAACTGCCTAAAATAGGTAAAGGTTTATTATGGATAAACCCCTTTCATATGCTTTATCAGGGTTTGAAGATCTGCTATTTTGTTATAGAACTTTAGCTATGCCTACACAGCACAAGGTTTTCATCCGATTTGAGGTGGAATTCAGAATTTAGAATCTGAAAATCCGACTGTACCCAGCTCTGTGTAGACCTCAATAGAAAATCTGTGCCATAGCCTACAGACTGAGGATTTCTAAACCACCTTCCATCCAACGGAAGAGAGAACATGTTCTATCTTCCGCCAGATTTCTGTCGGGTTCCCGTAGCCTCAATGTACGGGGCCGGCAGGAAATCCGATATCTGATTGTGGTTTTTTTTGCGTGCCAAAAATCCCGATGCAGCAAAGTTAACATACTGTCGGATTTCCAATGGTATTTTAGCTTAGCTTTTAGACATAGCCTTAAAGGGGTTTTCTCACTGCATTGATTAATCTTACCTCAGTCCTATTTTTTCGGTTTCAATTTTGAATTTAGGGATGTGTATACTGGCTACTACTGGCCTGCAGTGACGAGCTGCTGAGGACACCAGGTCTATAGCTATAGCGACCAGCCCTGGCAGATATCGAACAGGTCTGTAACTATAGCAACCTGAGGAGCTGATGCTGCCCTTACATGAGGGTATATCTAGGAATAGGTAGGACACTATTAATGGACAGATATTGCAAAATGACTTGTTTATGCAAGATCTTTAACATTAAAAGCAATCCTTGTAGTGAGACAACCGCTTTAATGCCCAGTTCAACTTGCCAGGAATGCTGCTAATATACAGATAGGAGAACATGTTATCAAGCTGTATAAGGCTGCATCCACACAGCAATATACAAATGCCGGCCAGATTCTGATTAAAGATTTTGACATTGTTTCTGTGGTTCTGTCTGTGGTTTGTGGATTCACTGTCCCCCCTCAACCACTGACATGTTCATGTTCTGCTCGAAAACAAGGCAGAAGAATGAACATTTTCTACGTTTTTCGGAATGTCGTCAGTGTATAAAACCATCCGGCAGAAAATCCGTGCAGTGGGGACTACTGAATGTATTTTCTATTAAAGTCTAGAAAATTAACTTTTAATGATCTATTAAAAATCTTAGGTTTTGTATATAGGGTTTACTAGGTTTTGATAGTTAGGTTCCTGGTGGGGGCGCCCTTATCGGGGCTATTTTCTCCATATAATAGGTAGTTATAGTTTTTGTAGGGGTAAGTTTAGGGTTTTTTCTAGGTTTAGTAGTTTAATACATACATTTTAATAGATCATTAAAAGTTAATTTTATCTGGTCCTAGGGTTTATACTGGTATTTGTGGATTTTGTCTATTATATTTTGTATAACCGGGCACGCTATCAGCATATGGGGTGGCCCTTACCCATTTATGTGATATGTGTATTTTGGGCATATGTAGTTTATTTTGATACATTTATTAACAGAAGAGGAGACACACAGACAGCAAAGGTCATATAAAAAGGGTAAACTACTAAATGTTCATGTGTGGCATCAAGCATGGCAATTAGTCACTAGAATAGTACAATAATACATTCGTCATTTATAACTTGTTTCCATGATATCTGAACTCAGAACAAAGCAGCCATGTATGGATAAAGTGTTTCTCTGTTTACAATCCCAAAGCATTCATCAAGAATTTTTGAACTGAGTTCATATCTACTATCTTGAGTTAAATAGGCACAATGTACTATTCTGTACTCCTGCTCACAATATTTTAATGAACTGAAATTCTTGCCCACTGTTACATTCCACTATTACATCATCTGTCAGGGAAGAATTCAGAGGCTCCCATACCCATACGATAGTCAGCTGGTCCTGCCTAAAGGTGTGTCAACACGGCAAGGGAAAAATACTGGTCGGTTTATCCTACCGGTACTTGTCCTGTTTTGCGGCCGTCCCCACGGCAGCAGGGTGGGTGGCTTTTCCCCGCGATGAGCGGAGAAAATCCATCTCCCTTCACATTGACATGCACAATGTGCATGTCCGAAAACCGTCCGGAAGTACAATGTTTTTCGGGCGGCCCACGGGCGGAAAAACCACCGGGCGGAAATCCCGTGCAGTGGGGACTGCTGCACGGGTTTTCCATAGCGCTCCATTGTACTCATTTTCGGCCGGTTTTTCAGATGGTCTGCAAAACCGCAAACCGTCTGAAAAACCGGCCGAAAACCCTTGCCGTGGGGACATGCCCTAAGTCACTGGGTTCTGCTTACTTTTGCCTAAGGTGAATGAAGACCTTTAGGCCACTGTTATGTTTCTCTTCCATGCTTTGTTTGCTTACATTAGATACTGTGTAAAAGCACAAGCTCACCTGGAAACAAATGTATAGCAGTAAAGATAAGAACGGTAATAAACTAAAAGCAATTAAATTTACAGTGACAGGATTTCTGTGAACTGTCAAGTGAGTCTCAATGATCTAGACTACTTCTGCTACTATATATGGCGCCATATAACTTAGATATTGTACTCACAGGGACACACTAAGTTTTATTTTCTGTTTTCTAATTCATAAGGAATCCACAGAAAAAAGCTTATTATGCCTTAATGAAAAATTACAGGTATATGGAGCTGTAGTATTACCCCAAGTATGTTTTATGGTAACCTTCTTATGGTGGCACTCAAGCAGTAGTTATACAAATCGAAATAATAAGTAAAATTATTAAATGAAGCTGACAAAATAGGAACCAGCAAACATCCAAAATAAATTATGTCAGTTTTTATTTCAGCAAGTAACAGTCATTAAAAGATATAAAATATAAAGCATAAAAGAAATAAGAACAAAGGTACTACCCACTTCGCACGGGCACATGCCACGCTTCCCCAGGTGCAATAAGCTCTATAAAACTCACATAACTTGTAATATGGACATAGGCACATTTCCATAACAAATTGATTGCTGTGGATTTATAATCTGCACAACAAGTCAATTGCATGCACCTTTTATATGGATTTTGTGCTTTATTTGGATTTGTTAAGATATCATCCACCATGCTTGAGCTATAATACAAACAAATCCAAACAGAAATGCTGCAGGGGATCTGCCCCATGTGAGCATAGCAATAGTCTGCAGCAGTTGTATTCTACTAGTGGTATTAAAGGGAATGTGTCATCAAAAATGACTTACTATTTAACTCACATTTTTATGTTCAACACATTTTTTTTAAGAATTTTCCATATCACTTTAAATATTTTTTAATAATTTCTAAGTCCTGCAGTTTTCACTTTGACCACTAAGCCTAATAATTGTCTGACACTTCCTGTTCTGTACAGAAAGATTTTCAGTTGTCTGCTCATTATCAGCATAAAGAGGGTCAAACTGAAAGGAGACACCAGTGTGAATAGATAACACAAGATCCACCAGGAGATAGCCACAGTTCACCCTTTCACCTCCCTGCACACTAATTTCTTCCCAGGTCACAGAGCATGCCCAGAAAATTCTCCTATAGAAGTGAATGGGACTGAGTCAGTCTTAAGTCTCCTATGTGTATGAAGCTCCTGTAAAGCATCTCTCTAATTGCTGTTAAAGCAGTACAGACAAGGCCTCGTGCCAAAGTGAAAACTGGAAGACATAATAATTATTAAAAAATATTGAAAGTTATAACAAAAATTAAAAAAAAAACCAACCAAAAATTCCTAAAAAATGTGTTTAACATAAAAACGGGACTTAAACAATGACTCTTTTTTTGATGATACAAATTCCCTTTAAAGGGAATGTATTGGGAAATTACCTATTGTTTATAGGGATACCACAATCAGAAAGTAGTGTTTTTGTTAAAACCAATATTCCTAGAAAACTCTTTTTTTAGAATTTTTGTCAATATTTTTTTTATTTTGGCACTCCTATGCAATTATACAGTACATATAAAATATTGTCCTTCTCTAGGCAGGGCAGACTAATCTCACTTCACTTTTATTACAAATAGGTACTGACATAATGATTGCACTATTGTTCTCTCCACAGGGAGAGAACAAAATTAAACTAGACCACAAGTAATACATGAAAAGAAAATAGGGTGATTTTTTTCTGCAATGGGGATAGGGGTTTCTTCACACTTATTTGGTTTATGCTGATAATATCAAGCAATCTTCTCACTGCTGTGCTATCAGAGCTCACAGAAGAAAGGTCAAAGACAGTATGTTCAAGGAGGACACAGCCACCCAATTTAAAAAAAATTAATCAAAAAGTCGCATATTGCTTGTCACTATATGAAAAGAAAAATATAGATGGTAGCGTCCCTATCAAATTGTGTATTTTTGTTAAATATATTTTTACACTTAACCAACATATGATATACAGTTATGTCATCAAGATGCTTGTATGGGGGTAGGGGCAGGGTCCTCACTGAATTTTGCTCGTGGAAACAATATACTACAATGTACAAGCAAGTGGTCACAGTGGTCCAGTACCTTGGCTGGATTAAAAGTGAAAAAAATAAAAAGTTTAAAATTTTAAAATTTAAAAAACACAACCATTTTGCTAGTTTACAAATGTAATAGAAATTAATTAGTTAAACATAATTGGTATCAATGGATCTGTAAAAATCTGATCTATTAAACTATAATATTATGTATACCCTAGTAAACACTATCTGAAAAAAATACCAAACCTATAATTGCAGTCACTACTTCCAAAATATTGGAATAAAAAGTAACATTAAAATACTTTTTACCAAAATTTTACTGACCTACAGAAAACAGAAAGCATATCATATATACTAATCACTGAGCTCCATAAGAAACAAACCCCCCACAAAAATTTTTGGGTTCTGTTCCCATTCCACCCCACAAAGAATTTTCTTTGGGTTTCCCAGGACACGATATGGTATGGTCAATAGTACCATTAAAAAGTACATCTTGTCATTTGGCCCCCGCTGCCCCTCTGTGTATCCCTCACCCCGCAAGGGACAAAAAATGCTTGTCTCTAAACCTCTACTTCAAAAGTAATATTCATCTTTTTTTCACTGCATCAACGATGTCCCTGTTATGGGGGTGCTTTATTGGGGGGTCTTAGGTGGGCCTGTACCTGTCTTGTTTTGGGGGGCACTATTTAGCTGTCTGTTCTTGGGGACTGTAGGCGGTACTATGTCTGTAATGTTTTTTTAAAGCAACTTAAATTAGCGATCCAGTAAAAATTGTTTTTGTATTATCTCTGGATTTCTTCCTCAAAGGAATATTCATTTCTGACACAATTATATATCATAAAAAAGCTAGACCCAGAGGGAAGAGATGAGTTGGAGAGGAGGGTATAGTGTGGCCCAGGTGTTTTTAATTAGCAGTAGTCTGTATAAGAGTATGTTCACATGGGGTAATTTCAGTGCGCATTTCGCCACGCATTTGCACTCTAATAGGGGGTGAGCTTCCGAAATTTCGGTAATCCTAGTTCTCATAAGAACTATGGATTTACGTCTCCCTCCCCGCCGTAAATATGATCATTGCAGCAGGAGATAAGGGACTGTCAATTACTTGCGGGGAATACACTCCGCAGGTAATGAATGTCAATGGAGCTGGTGTACGTGCATTGTAGCGTGGGCTCCCGAAACACACGATGTACTGCGGCGCGTACTGTGAACATAGCCTAAGGGTTAATGCCCTTTTTCGTTCCGTCTGTTTGCAGGGAGCCCGGGAGAGGTAACGGTCAACCTTTCCTTTTTTGGTGGGAGCGTATGGCACCATTGCAACTGTGTGCTGTTGGGGGGTTTTGGTGCAGCCCAAGCCAGGGGCTAGGTCTGGCAACATGGGGCGTTGGGCCCCTGGCGTGCCCCCCATCTGTTTGGGGGTACTTCGTGGGGCCGCCATCGGTGCCCCCATTCAGGTAGGGGCCGACTTTAAAAAAGATCGTGGAATGGCAAAATGGGCCTGTACGTTTTGATCAAAAAAAATTTCTAAAAACCTCCTTTCTTTTTGTGAATTTTGCTGGGAAACATAGATTAACGTATAGTGTGAGGATGTGCGGTCCATGCCTCTCCCTTCCATATGTGTGGTGTTCTTTAAGGGTCTAGTTGTAAAACAGCGACTTTTGCAAAGCTATAATGAAAATAGGCGCCTTACAACATCTTTCTGGATTACTGAGCATGGGACCATTCTGATCTGACGGTATCTAAGGTGGAACCAAGACTTCTCTACCATTTTGGGTATTACAATTGAGGTCCCATAAAGGTCTCAGACAGGTAACACCCTTCTTAGACTTACTGCAGCCCCGGGGATTACCGTAAATATACGTTTTCCCTTTTGGGACCCAAAAAATTTGTCCCCCCTTGGGTCTATAAAAAAAAGGAAAAATAAATAAAAGTAGTGCTCTGGAAGTCAGTAGAAATAGATAACTGATAATGAACACAATTTGCTGTGATGGGAAGAGGTAAAAGAATTTTTCGTGATATTTAAAATTTTCCATGTCGCTATCAATAATTTGGAAAATGTTCCTAATTATCATCACAGGCAGGATTACAAAGTAATGTGACACAAATATATTCATAACACAGGATGCAAAATTCACAATTCAATAGTCAGAGCTCCCACCCACCACCTCCCTGCACTATTAATTCCTCCAAGGTCACAGAGCATCACTTGAAAGCTCTCCCATAGAGGTCAACAAGTCATCTCCTGTTCCTATGAGGTAACTTCAGTAAAGCATGTTTCTAAATGCTGTTAAAGCAACTCGGGTAAGATGGCCGTCTCAGTAGTTATATGCAGAAAACATAGTAACAAAAATCTACTATCAGAAAATAAAAAGAAGAAGAAAAGAAGATTAATCAGTACCTGGTTTTAGGTCTGGTTTGAGGTCAACAGCAGGGAAAGGAGCTGGGACAAATCTGCAGCCACCCATTTTATGGATACATTAGCTTCAGCATATCCTTGTATTAGCTTTTCTTCTGACCAAAAATAGGTAATAATAAAAAAGTCATTGTTTTTAGTTTTTCAATATAAAGAAAAAAAATTGAAAATATATATAGAAATTTTAAAAAAAGTAACGTTAAAAATAAAATCATGTCACATACCCTTAAAGGGGTTGTCCAGTTATTGTCCAGTTATTGTAAAAAAAAACAAATACTGCGCTGCTCGTTGACAATTAAAAAGCAAACAAACATATTATGTTCACCCTGATTCTCACCTCTCCTCTCTGGGTCTCTCTGGTCTTCTGTTTCTTCTTCCTATAAAGCTGGGACATCACTGCTGCAGCCACCTATTGGTCACGTGCCACTCCCTTTCATCACTGTTCGTAGATGTTCACTTCCGAACGGTGATGTAGCTAGAAGCATGGGAAGGAGTGGCTGCAGCAGTGACATTCTCATCCAGGAGTAGAAGACTCCGAACCGTCTCTTCCACTGGACAGGTAGGTGGTTGCCCGTGGGCCCCACAAACACATGGGGCGCTTGGGGCCTGGGCGGCTGTCTAACTTACCCAATGAATACACTCACCCAGGGACTAAACTGTTTGTTCCGCCCTGCTTGAGCTTAGTTACTTGTCACAGGCTGCGCAGGCAGGGCAGTACGGGCTGTGGCGGTCAGAGCAGGGGCCCTGTGCCCTAACGTGCTATTGCTATGCCACGCCTGCGCTTTGTTATTCACAGCGCACACAGGGCGGCACCGCAGTTAGGTAAAACGGTGCCGCTCCGGCCTGTGCTTTGAACAGTAAAGCGCAAGCGAGGCAAAGCAGAGAAAAGTGGCAGTGCGGCCTACGGCATAGAGTGAGAGCAAGGGTCCTGCGCAGCAGCCCCTGCTATTATTATGCCGTGACTGTGCTGTACTGTTCACAGCGCAGGCTGGGGCGGCGCTGCTCTACTTCACTGTGGTGCCGGCCTGCCTGCGCTGTGAACAGTAAAGCGCAGGCGCGGCATTGAGTCAGAACAGGGGCCCTGCGCCGCAGCGACCCCTGCTATTTTTGCTATGCCGCTATTTGCTATTCACAGAGCAGGCAGGGCAACGCCCCAGCCTGCGCTGTGAACAGTAAAGCACAGGTGTGGCATAACTGTGACAGGCACTCCCGGTGGTCAGTCTTCTCAATCCCCCTCCGGGTTGCTGGGAAATGTAGTTTTAGTGCCGCAGCCGCCCAGCACACAAAAATACAAAAAAAAAGTTCCAGCTTCTGCCACAGCCGCCCATCGCCATTTCAAAGGCAGCAGACGGCACCAGAAGGTATACTATGGGCCATTAGAGTTGGGGGGATAGTGACACGGGTCAGGATGGCTGACTGACCACAAGCAGATGTTACATGACTTGCCGTGTGCACATTCTGTGCCCCCATGCCCATCCATGCAGCAATTCATATAACTAAGGATCTACTGCGTGGACTGGCCTGAGGACACAGGATGACTGACCACATGATGGAGGGGCTATATGGGTCATGGACAACCATCCTGTGCCTCCAGGCCAGTCCATGCAGTAGCTTCTAAGTTATATAAATTGCTTCTATACTATGTTCAAAAGTGCAAATTTTGTTGAAAGAAGCTTTAAATAAATAAAGGTTTATTTTATTTAGAATTTATATATTTTTTTCCTGTGACTGAATGCGTTGGTTGAGAAGCCCAGTGCACAGCTCTGCCCAGGGGCCCATAATGTTGTTAAGACGGCCCTGAGAAGACTGCAAACAGAAGAACAGATAGACCCAGTGCTAAAACAGAGATGAGAAGGAAGGTAAGTATAGGTATTTTTTTCAATTGGGCATCAGCAACTAAGTATTTCTTTTTTAACCGATTGCTGACCACCCGTTGATAAATGTCCAGGCAGTGGCTATATATCTCTGCACATGTTCTGGAACGTTAATGCAGAGATCACAGCTGCAGATTAACTGTGCAACTGTGCAAGCGGAGAGCTGGCTGTCAGCGATAGCTGACTCGCGACTGAGAAGGCAGGGACATTTTATTACTATTTTGGAGTACCCAATGGCTGTATATACAGCACTTACCTAGCACTGTATAAAAAGACTAGCTTCCCGGTGCCAGCTGTTGTATGATCTCCAGGACTCAGTAGTTATAGATGCTGCTTGGTCTTATTTCCACTGTAACTGGGGCTAAAATATTAGCCCATGTTACAGAGGAAATCAAGGAAAAAAATGTTATGTAAAAATGTGTCCCAATAGTATTTTTCTGACCCTCTGGGGGTTGCAATAGGTAAAATATAAATTTAACATGTACACACTAAATAAAATATTATTTAAAAAAAAATTAAAAGCCCAAACTGCAACTTTAAACTTGTACCCAATGACAGTAAAACTTTGTATCACCTGTATGTAAAGCTCCATGGTGGAAGAGTGACACAAGTACACAACTCATTTTTGCTGTTAAAAAAAATAAAATGAATTTAAAAAAGTGAAAAACAGGCATTTGAATTTTTTTTACTATTTTCTTTGTATTATAAAAAAATATCTAATGGAAAAATTAAATAAAAATAAAGCCTAGTATGCCACAGAAAAAAGGTGAAAAATTAGTAGAATAACCAATTGTGAGAAAGTGTCATAACATTCAAACCCTCATGTACTAAGGAAAAGGAAAATGTTCCTGCTCAGGAAGGAGGATAAAAAGCCTGGTCAGGTACTGGTTAAAGGAACTGGACAACCCCTTTAAAATTATGATGACCTATCTTATCTGCTGTCTCAGCTTCTTCTGATTCACACTGTGAAAAAAGGCTTCAATTTTTTTATGGGTCTATGCTACAATAAATCTAAGTACGTGCTGCAAACACTTCCCAGCACCGGCCTGCTGCAGTAGACTAAGCATATTTCTGTTTCTCAGCTATTACATCCTCTTTGTCACAAGCAGGAATCACAAAAGTAAATTATGACTGCACAGCACCGTGTGTTACCCTAGTCTGTGTAAACACTTAGCAGTAAAATATACTGTTTTATTGTGTCTACCGGTAGTCCCAGAAATAGTTACAGCTTTAGTATGTATATTTCTCAATATTTATTGCCCCTGTGACAATGAGTAGATGGAGCACACAAGAAGTCCTCTTATCTATGATGGTAGGTGAGGTCACACATACTGAAGACTAATAAAGTTTACTAGCTGGTTGGCAACAGGTCAGCCTTACCGCTTGTGGGACAGCTGACAAAATTTTACTCCTTGCTGTCTATTGGAGACAACCAATAACTCATGAGTGTATATGGATAGCTCCTGACTGGGTGATGATGAATTTTTGTCTGTTTATCATGAATAAATGATAGCCTCTAAGTAGTGTCTGCATTAGATGTTCCATAAACTTATTTTTTCTGAATCATGCTTTTTGTCATGGACAGATGGAGGATCCTGTGTCAGCCAAAAGCTTTGCCATAAGGCATTGCTGAGTCTAAGAAGTCCCCTGGTCTTCATCCTTTAATCCCTTGGACTTTGTTGCAGAGAACTCTTAGGTTGTGTTACATTTATTAAGGAAAACACAACTGTACATGAAACAAAAGGGGAAGCCTTGGAATGAATGAAAAGTGAGAAAGTGGATCCTTGGGACCACGGAGGCGGAACTCCACCTATGGCGGTCAGGAACATGAGGCCAAGATACTGGCACACAGTGCGGAAGACATGAATAGTCCAAAAGGTCAGGACCTAGGGGTCACACACCAGGAAGCTGTAGATGAGGACAGGGGGAACTTGAACCACGAACGGGAAAGGGGAACACAACACAACCAGGAGGGTCAGCACAGGAAGTCATCAGCACTGCCAGAAGTAACAGGAGGGCTTGCGGATAGGCACGTACTCCCCAAAATGTCCATTCTCTGGGCAGGACTTGTGATCCCTTACGCGCAGTTGCAAAGCAGGAGAACAAGAAGTTGGTCCAGGTACTTGGTAGACAGGTTCAGGGCGCAATCAGAGCTGGTGCTTGACACGACGAATCACATAAATCGGGAGTCGATACGGAAATGGGACTAGACAGATCAGAGGACATAGAGAACATTGCTGGTATAGAGGCAGGTTCAGGCATAATCTGGGCTGGTGCTTCACACAAGGTAGGAGAAGGTGCAGGAATAATAGGGGCAGCCTCAGGGTTTCCAGGAGAAACCTCACTACCTGTAATCTCGACCCACTGCCATCCCACCTCATCCCTGACCTTAGCGCTGTTATCATCCCAGCCCTCGCCCATCTCTTCAACCTATTATTAACCTCTGGCACCTTTCCTTCCTCCTTTAAGCATGCTACCATCACACCCATCCTTAAGAAACCATTTCTTGACCCCTCCTGTCTCTCCAACTATCGCCCCATCTCTCTACTTCCATTTGCCTCTAAGCTCCTTGAACAGCACGTCCCCTCTCCAACTGTCCTCCTACCTCTCCTCCAACTCTCTCCTTGACCCGCTGTAATCGGGCTTCCGACCCCGCCACTCTACTGAAACTTCCCTAACCAAAGTCACCAATGACCTAATAGCTGCCAAAGCCTCACGCCACTACTCTGTCCCTATACTCTTAGACCTGTCCTCTGCCTTTGACACTGTCGACCATTCCCTCCTTCTACACATCCTCTCCTTGCCCGGCATCACGGACTTGGCTCTTTCCTGGATCTCCTCTTACCTCACCGATAGAACATTCAGCGTCTCTCACTCTTCGACCCCCTCCTCCTCTAGCCTGCTATCTGTTGGTGTCCCCCAGGGGTCTGTCCTGGGCCCACTACTCTTCTCTATCTACACCCTTGGCCTGGGTCAGCTCATAGCATCACACGGATTTCAATACCACCTGCATGCTGGTGACACCCAACTCTACACCTCTGGCCCAGATGTCACCTCTCTTCTCTCCCGGATCCCAGACTGTCTTTCATCCATATCCACCTTCTTCTCCTCCCATCCCCTGAAACAAAACATGGAGAAAACTGAATTCATCATCTTCCCAACGTCCCACTCTATCCCTCCACCTGATCTTTCTATCACAGTTTTTAAAGGCTTTCACTCTCCCCACCGGCTCCACAAGTCCGCTGCCTTGGGATAACCTTTGACTCCAACCTGTCCTTCAAACCGCACCTCCAAACCCTCACCTCTGCTGCCGCCTCCACCTGAGAAATATCTCCCGTATCCACTCATTCCTTAACTCTGAAAGCACAAAAATGCTAGTCCACGCCCTCGTCATCTCACGACTAATACTAATTTTGCAAATTTTCCTGTTTGGCCCCCCCGTTAGGTGGGCGGTTTTTTTCCAATCCAAACTTAATTTGCCCCAAAAGCTTATTGACCAGTGGGCGATCTCCTCGCCACTCCTTCAGCCTCTTTTTCCCCCCTGCCAATCTCTCTTTCTGGCCAAAACTGGCTGTGCGCCATTTGCCCAAACAATTCAGTACAAGTTGCTTTTTTTTCCTACAAGCTCTTATAACCCTTCTCATAATTTCCCAATTTTAAGATACCCCCCTCTCCAAATTGTTTCCCCACATTGAACCTTTTTTTCGGGCTTCTCTTTACAGTTAAACAAAACCTCTTACAGATTCTCCTTGGTATTTCCCCACATTTTGGAATTTGGCAAACGATCAGACTTCCCCTTCTTTCACAACCCCAAAAGAAATGAAAAACCCATCTCTTCAGGAATGCCTATACCCAAATTTCCCCATTGTGCCCACCCCCCCACAAACATGTCTCCCCCTTTACTTCTGCTCTCCCCACTTCCTTTAGACTGAAAACCCCTAAAGGGCAGGGACCTTCTCCTCGTACAATATTTATTTTTAAAGTTTTTCCTTGTATTATTTGACAGTTATGTATGCAACCCGATTATACAGCTCTCTGGAACTGAGGGCGCTCTAACATAAAAAAATAACAATAATAAGCTGGATCTGGATGTTTGGACACAGGTTTGGGATTTTTGAACAGAAGGGCATTGGTACATATAGATGGTGCAATTAAAAAACAGTCGGGTGTGGTTTTATGTATCGGGTTCCAAGGCAGTGATAGGAGTCTCAGAGGGGACCAAGCCAGAAAAATATGGTGTAGATTGCAAGATTTTGGTAAACTTGAAATTTCTTCTAACAGTGCGGAATTTGAAAATTACATCGACAAAACAAGTCTTGAACATTCTGAAAACCGGACCAGACCTGAGTAGGCAAAGTTCAATTGTTACAGGCAGATGGTCAGGACAGGCAGAGTTCAATCATAAATGGGTCAGGAATAGACAAAGGTCAATACCAGAGAGAATCATATACATAAATTCTCCATGAAATAGCTAAATGCACCAATAAATTGGCAAGTGGGAAGTGGAAGAGGAGCTCTTAAAGACGCCAAGGTCCAAAACCAAAGCTGGATAGTGTGCTAGCTCTTTAAATCAGGACGGTGGTGAAATTTATCCCCCAAGGAAATACTGCAGCAGGGACAGGTATGCAAAAAAGAGCAGGACATCAGGCATGTCTGTGGCTGTAGAAACCAGCTTCACCACCCATGACATTTTTTATTAGTTAATCTATGGGGCTGTTCACATCAATTCGTGCCATGTTTTCCAAATTACATGCAATGAAATGGGGGGTGTGTAATTTTTGTTCCACTTTAAGGTTTTCATGGGTCTGTGGTGGCTTCTTCTGGCATGGTTCCATTAGAACGTTTCCGCTTTTTTTCGGCGGAATTTGACCTCTGTATGTTGGGTCCGAGGTGCATCATACATGCGGTGAAAGTCTGCCGGCCTACCAGATGTGGGCGCAGTGCGGGATTAGGCACAATGCGGGACTGCGCCCAAAATTCGCCCCGGAGGGTTGTGCGAAACATACATGGTGTAAAGTCCGCCCACCTCGCCGTGTGTGGGGCAGTGCGGGGTTAGGCGCAGGCGGGGACTGCGCCTAAATTGCCCCCCGAGGAGGTGCGCTCTACCCTGCGGGGGGAAAAATTCACGCGCCCCGCCGTGTGTGGGGCACAGGCGGGGGCTTAGGCGCTGTGCGGGGGGCTGCGGAACAGTATTCCGACCGAGCCCGGTGGAAAAAAAGCGAAAATCTTAAGGATGTCCCTGCGGCATGGAGTAGATAAAAAAAACGCCCCTTTTTTAAGTGTAAAAACATTATCCGAAAAAAGAGCTCAAACCTACAAAAAAAAAACATAAATAAAATCACTTTCCAAAATCTAGAACGCCAGCTACATCGGGAATTTGGATATTGAAAATTGCCGGGAAATACAGTAATTCAAATTCTGTATACCTTTCTCATTGGTCGGCATAAACCAGCCAATCAGAATAGGGCGACAGTGGCCCATTCTAAACCTATGGAGGGAGTATTGACCAATCAGATAGGAGCGACAGGGACCCATTATAACCTATGGAGAAGATATTGACCAATCATATTCAAAGGGGGGGGACAGTTCAAAATACAGTAAAAAGGCAGAAAAGAGCTGATTGGCTGAGCTAGCGGGGGCTTGGCTATCCCGGCCAATCCCGAGCTACTTTCTCATAGAGTTCTATGGGAAAAGAAATGCAGAGCGAGCTCTGTTTGTGATTGGCTAACTTAAAAGAGGCGCGCTTATTTGGACCAATTGGAGAGCAAGCGACGCTCTTATGGGTTTTCTAATGCAATCTGGAATAAAACTGTACATGGCCGAAATCAAATGATAAGATACAGAAGTTGTCCGTGTGTATATAAAATGATCAATAATATTGGGGTAAAGAAAAAAAAAAAATATTAATTCCATAAAATCATGTTTATTTCTTTATTTTCGTCTAGCCAAGGATCAATAGTATGGGTGTAACAAAAATAAAGAATATAAACATGATTGTATTGAATATTTTTTTTTTTTTTACCCCAATATTATGTCATTTTATATACCACATCGGTACAACTTCTGTAGTCTTATCATTTGATTTCGGCTATGTACAGTTTTATTCCAGATTGCATTAGAAAAAACTAAGAGATGCTAGCTCTCCATTGGTCCAAAAACCGCGCCTCTTTTAAGTTAGCCAATCACAAACAGAGCTCGCTCTGCATTTCTTTTCCCATAGAAACTCTATGAGAAAGTAGCTCGTGCTCTGATTGGCCGGATAGCCAAGCCCCCGCTAGCTCAACCAATCAGCTCTTTTTCTGCCTTTTTACTGTATTTTGAACTGTCCCGCCTTTGAATATGATTGGTCAATATTTCTCCATAGGTTTATGGGTCCCTGTCGCTCCTATTCTGATTGGTCAATACTCCTCCATAGGTTAGAATGGGCCACTGTCGCTCCTATTCTGATTGGCTGGTTTATGCCGACCAATCAGAAGAGCTTACAGAATTTGAAATACTGTATTTCCCGGAATTCTCTATATTGCATATTCCTTATGTAGCGCCGGTCTCGGCGACAAAACGTGTTGTTAGGGATTTGACTGATTTATTTTTAGAGAAGGTTTCAGCTCTTTATCTGATAATGTTTTACACTTAATAAAAATTATTTTTTATTCATACTCCATGCCACACGGCGCTGAGCACCGAAATTGCATTGCGCTGATCTCTCCATAGACTACAATGGGAGAAGTAGCTCGCGCTCTGATTGGCTGCGATAGCCAAGCCCCCGCTAGCTCAACCAATCAGCTCTTTTCTGCCTTTTTACTGTATTTTGAACTGTCCCGCCTTTGATTTTGATTGGTCAATATTTCTCCATAGGTTTTAATGGGTCCCTGTTGCTCCTATTCTGATTGGTCAATAGTTCCCCATAGGTTTTAATGGGACATTGTTGCTCCTATTCTGATTGGTTGGTTTATGCCGACCAATGAGAAACGCTTACAAAAATTTAAAATTTGACTGTTTTTCCCCCGGGAAAATTTCAAATACCCCCAATTTTCCTTATTTTTAGGCCGGTCTCGGGGCAAACGCGTTGTTAGTGTTTTTTTAAATTTTTATGTTTATAAAAGGGTTTTTAAAATTTTTTTTAGAGAAAAATTTTAAAATTAATAAAAATGATTTTTTTTTTTCCCATACCCCAAAAAGCCGGGCAGGGAAAGATAAACCGAGATTTAATTGCCCGATCTCCCCCATAAAACTAAAATTGGAAAAGTAGCTCGCGCTCTGTTTGGCGGATAGCCCAACCCCCGGCTAGCTTAACCAATCAGTCTTTTTCTGCTTTTTTTACTGATTTTGAACTGCCCCCCCTTTGAATTTGTTTGGTCAATATTTCTCCATGGGTTTTTTAAAATGGGTCCCCTGTCTCCCCCTTATTTGTTTGGGTTTTGAGTTTAGCCAACCCCCCCGCTAGCTCACCCCAATCAGCTCTTTTAGGGAAATTTTTACTGTATTAGGGAAATTTTTTTCCCCCGCCTTTAAATTTTGATTGGTAAATATTTTCCATGGGTTTTTTTAAGGGGGTCTTGTCGTTTCCATTCTGATTGGTGGGGTTAGCCAAGCCCCCATTTACCCTCCCCAATCAGCTCTTTTCTGCTTTTTTTACGGGAAAATTGTAAACCCTGTCCCCCTTTGATTTTAAATTGGGAAAAAAGTTTCCCTTTAATTTTAATGGTTCACTTTTGCTCCTTTTTTCTGCCCAAATGGAATAGCTTTGGGAATTTTGGGAAATTTATGTTTTTCCCCAGCAATTTCCAAAAACCCTAATTCTTGATATTGCGCCCGTTGTTGATTTTTGGGGGAAAGTGATTTTTTTTAATATATTTTTTTTTTGATTTTTTTGAGCTCTTTTTCTGAGAATGTTTTACGCCTTTAAAAAGGCGTTTTTTTGGAATCATACCCCTATGCCGCACGGAGCGGGGCGCCCCCAGATTTTTTTTGCGATCTTCTGTGTTTCCTCTCTTTTTCAGTTCTCACTTCACTTCGCCTCCGCCGGAGCATTTAGACCGAAAATTTAAAAAGGTTGACTGTCGGGAAGGGTGCCCAGCGCTGCAATTGGGCCGCACTTTTCCGACTCGCGTTTGTACATGCCCTCGGAGTTTTCGAGCGAGCCCCGTCCCCCCCCCGGAACGCCCCACCCGCAGCCCCACCGGGGCCCATTTTTCCCCGGGCCCCCTTTATTTTGAGGCGCAGCCAAAAATGGCGAACGCTGCGCCTAACCCCCGGGTTCCCCGCGTCCCCAAAGCGGGGGCGGGGGCCAGGGGAGGCGCAGGATACGCCCGAAAAAAAGGGTTTTTAAAACCCGGGTCATACATATCGCCCAATGTATTTTCTGAAATGTCTACCACACGAGGAACAAAGCTATGGAAGAAATGGAGGTTTAGATGGACAGTTAGGAATAGTGAGAAGAAGAGGCAGTAGTTCCACTGCACCACACAGTCACACTGAAGATATCGTCTGATATTAAAGCTGCATCGGGGACAAGAACAACTAATGCAAGTTCTCACAAATATAGTCCCTTTCTCCTTTTACAAGGAGATCTGCTGCAAATTCACATTGAAGTCCAGGCTATTTATGCTTTTCCTTCTTCCCCGGCTTGCACAGCATAAGGTCATAGTTTTTGCACACCTGCAAGAAACCCTCCAGGTCAAACAGGCTAGCAGGATACCTGGTTGGGGGGGGGGGGGTTTGGTTTTAAAGAGGAGGGAAGGGGGGGATTAATCCAAACAACAGAAAACTTCAGTGACCACGTTTCAGTGTGACACCAGACCATATCCCTCCCCTCCCAGTACCCTTTCAGAGGGCCCGGGGGAAACTCCAGTGGAAAAGTTCATAGTTACATAGTAGGGTTAAAAAAAAAACACGTGTCCCTCAAGTTCAACCCGGGGGGGGAAAATGTGGGTTTAAGGGAGGGAGACAAGGACTTCAAGCCCAAATTTCCCACTGGTTAAAGCCCCGGGAAACCCACAAAGGCAAGAAAACCCAAACTGCTCCAAAATGGAGACCCTTTACTCTGGGCCCCCAGAGCCCCCCACCAGCCAGATCTAGAATTTTTATATAGCCCACATAAACATTCATATTTTTTTAGTGTCGGTTAAATTATCT